>JAMAJV010000013.1:631080-797667 GCA_023628835.1 Sordariomycetes sp. S4602
CGCCCGACCGCGAGGCCGCGGGCCCCTGGGGCCGCCGCGCTCAGTCCGGCGCGGGCGCGGTCTGACTCTGCGGGCGCTGCTGCTGCTGCTGGTTTGCCGCGAGGTCTTGGTTCGAGGGCTGAGGCTGGATGCTCTGAGAAGATTTCCGCTTACCAAAACCAAAGGCTTTGAGGCGGGAGTTCATAGAGTTCATAAGGGGAGGTGGGAGGGTCGGACCGGGGGGGAAGGGCAAAGGAAGGACTCGAGGGAAAGGGGAAGGACGATATGAGGGAGGGGTGGGAGGGCAAGCCAGCGAGGTCGCTGTGCTTACCGGGCTGGGCGAGATGTGGGGAGGGGGCGGATGCGGGGTGTGGCCCTGTGTCAAGAGAGAGGGGAGGGGAGTGAGAATATCGGTTCTAGGACACGATTATGCGAAGGCGTCGGGCTCGCTAACGGGCTGGAGAAGACGGACGGGAGAAAAGAGCGGTCGGGCTGGGGCTGACCACGTTTTTGAGGATATGGTTTCTGGGAAAAGAAGGACTCGGATTGCCGAGCAGAAAAAGAGGCCGCAGGACTAAACCGGTTGAAGAAGGAGCAGGTTCTAGGCCAGGGGAAACGGATGGGTCGCCAGGGAGGAGGGACTTCAATGGAATCAAATTGGATTGCGAGTCCAGATGGCTGGGAAGGCGGCTAAGGGACGAAGGATTTCGGGCAGCGGGCTGTCAGCTTCACAGGACGCCGAAATATTCTGGGAGCGGGCGCGTGGCTGTATCAGTCCTGCCAGCAGCGACGAGGGGCTGACGGGGGCACCCGATGGAACCGTGATAAGGCTGAGCAGGGCCCCTGCAGAGATGATTTCCAGCGCGTTGAAGGATCGAAACGGTGGACCTACTGGGTATGCACGCTGGAAACGGGCCCTGGAAACGGTTAGTAATGGGGCCTGGCAAATTGGGGAGGACATCGATGAATCTCACGCCCCTCGGACGGCCGAGCACAAGGTTGTGCTGACAGGCCACATTGTGTCTGGAGCTTATGTTTGATAAGCTGCTGGAGGGGGGCATTCAAAGGGTTCTTCGGGGTCTATCAATTCGTTTGTCACCAAGCTCAGGGCTCTTGACGGTCGTGCCTCATGGTTCTCTGCTCTCCCCGTAGGACGCTGTGGAAACATCGGGTTCAATACATCCATATTGGCCACGAGCTCAAGGACCGAGCTGGAGATCGGGTTCCAGCGCCACGTGCAGAGCTGCTCGGAAGAGAGCCAATGGAACAACACCCGACAGATGTGGAGTTGGGCGCCAAGGTCAGCAAACAGGACCCTGAAGCCCGACCTTCGATGTCCTTAAGGGCCGAGGCCGGCGGCCAATGTCTAGACGTTATCAACGCGGAGCTTGCGCGAGATTTATTCCATTCTGCCATGAATGATGAAGAACAATTGATGATGCTCCAAAATAGGTCCCGCGCCGCAATATATTGAAGGACTCTCTCTCTCGGTATTCAATTCTCAAGTTGTGAGGGGGGAAATACGAGGTACCAGGAATGTGAGCAAAGTGGGGGGCGGGGTCGCCTCACTCCAGCTCCCTGATTGGTGAATTCACCAGTTCCAGGACTTTTTCATAGGACTTTCCCTTCGCACTCCTCCCCCATCAATTCCCTTGAGAGTAAAACGGGGACTCACACACCTCCCTTGAAACGGACAGCGTTCAGCACCACCAGGACCATTTCTGCTGTCCCACCCACACTTGCTAGCCCGGAAGTCCTGCGGGTTCATCCGAGCCTGGTCGGGTCATCCCCTAATTCTCACTGGTCCCGCTCTTCTGTTTTCTTCATTTAGGCCGATGCTGACACCCGCTCAAACGCGGGTTGGGGGAGGGAAACGCTGCCCCAAATAGGTGAGGGCAGGACCTGCTAACGGTGGACGGGGTTCGTGGCGCGGCAGATTGTGACCCGCCTTGCTTATTGCGACATCGCGGAGACGGGGTGGCAGGGCGATGAGGAGGCTGAGCCATGGCGCCGTGGCGCGGCTCTCCACACTGCGGCCTTTGCGGCGGTCATGGAGCAGGCTATTTGGGGCGATGGATTGGGGCTTGAATAATGTTCGGCGTCTTTCAGCCACTCTGGGGGCTAGCCGAAGGACAGAACGAAACGTTCGTTCGCGTGGCTTTGATGCTGGTTCTCCACCACTGTTTCCTCGGCCGGGAACGAGAATTCCTACCGTGTCGAGCGGTGCCGGCGGGCCAACCAGGACTCATAGAAGCCTGGCAGTGAAGACGTTGATCATGATGATGCCTCCAAGCTCTGTGGACGGCTTGCTTCCTAAAGCAGAAGTGCTGCGCTGTGCGATTGGGCATTAGCTGCCGAGTCAGGTCGTCCAGCCCTTTTCTATCCGACCTCGTCTACGTCTGCTCCCATGACAGAGATGCTAACCATCTCTCGCGACACCGCAAGTAAGGACGCACGGCTCATTCTGGGGCCATGAAACGCCTTCAACCCGACGAAGGGATTGTCAAACGCATGAGGATTGTGGAGAAGGATCTGAAGATCCGCACCGCTCTCCATTGGCGGAAGGCCTGCCGCTGACTTTGCTCCGCAAATCGTTAATGGGTCTGTCTCACTCAGCACCGCAGGAACCATAGTCATCTTTATTGCTGTCTCTTTGCTCTAAACGCCATTCGCCCCGACGTCAGACATGACCGACACCAATTTATTGACGGGGTCGGATACGCAAGGGTTGCTTATGCCGACGGCGCATGTTTCCTGCCGTCCTTTCCTCAACCAGGGCTCGCTAAAAATTTCCTTGGTGTGGTGGGGGCACACGCAGACGTAATGGCTGATAGTGGTTAGCATCGCTATATCTGTTATGCGCATCAAAAATAGACTGTCGCGTGCCACTGAACCCGCGAGGCCAGGACGAGCCAGGATTTTCTTGCTTTCTCCAACAGCCTTCATCCCGACCGCAGAATCCTGTGTGACGTCTGTCTTATCTCTCTTGCCGGCCCCCAAGGAACGGCATACTACTAATACCACGTCTCCAGCACTTGGTCCCTCGAAGCTGCGACGTACTCCCTTTAATTTACTGGCCCCTAGAAACTGCACCGGCTTCTTCCCAGCATTTCCCCTCTGGCACCTCGACCTCCAGCATCCGCGATAGTACTCGATAGACTCAACAGCGAGAAACGCACCTAAATCTCTGGGGTTACTCCTGACCTCTTACTCCGCACCCGCCAGAAGGTTCCATCTTGAGGTTCCCGCTAGACTCACCGAAGAACGACCGCAGCTCATTACGCCGGCCCGTCCAGAGAGCCACCCAACCCCACAGAGGAAGAATCCACGCACCCGCCCAGGGTATCTCTCCCGACGTCCCGGGAGGTGCTGCGTGACGATTCGAGAGACCCTGTGGGACACGACTCCAGCCGCAAGCTGGACAAGGCTCGAGCATACAACTAGGCGCCGTCCAGGCTAATGGTGTCTGTCCAGTGAGGCAGACTAGCGGAGGAACTGGAGGGTATGATGCCCTGGCGTACATGCAGACGGCGTGCCCAGCCACCGTGCTAATTTCCTGGGAAGCAAACCACCGCCAACACGTCTTCGCTTGGATACGCGGGAGAGGCGGGCGCTGGGAGGCGCTCAGCCCACATGCCGCAGTCCCGTCGTTCCGGGTACGACGACGAGGCATCGCGCGAGACCAAATACCCCGGCAAGAGAGAATGGAGGCTCGGCCCGTCATGGTCACTCCATAGCATTCTATCAATCCTCATTTTCGTTCTCGTCGTGCTGGTAAGTGCTTCTTCTACTTTCGTATTGAGCAAGGCGAGCCTGCCCTAGTGCTGGTCCTCCCTTCTATCCATTGTGTCGTCCACGAGCCGCGGAAGCTTCCCGCGTCCCGTTTTGCCGCTCTTTTACCCCGGCGGTCCAGTGGGGCGCTGCTCTCAGCATTCCGCCAAAGACGGGCCACCGAGTGGTGCCCGTGGGCTATGGCCCAGTCTGTCCGTCCCTGTCGATCGAACAAAGACAAGAAACCAATTGGTGCCCCCCATGTTTACCGAGTAGTCGCTTCGGCGGCGTTCTCGGCCCCACAGGTCCTGGCCTGGCCACCGAGTGGAAGCTAAGCAGCGTACCGTCTCCGCTATTTCCAACGCCGGAGATGCGCCGTTGTTCCTGCTCGGTCTTCGACGCCATTCCGCCTTCCCCCAATATTTCTAGTTGTTCCTCTCTCGGGGTACTTCACAGTACCTCCGAGCCGCAGCCATGGCAATGCTACGCAATAACACGGCCTGGGCATGGACCTGAGCCGGCGCTTTCCAGTATGGAGCGACCTTGGCATCCCCACGGAGCTCTCCCCCCGCATACTTGAACCGTCCGCCCGCACCAACGGCCAGGCGCCCCTGCGCTCCCACCATGTTCATGACCAGTTCAGAGCTACCCACTTTACCCACATACATTCCCGTGTCGCTCAAAACCATCCCACCCGCCGCGCCGTCGTTCCCGTTCCAACTACCAGCAAATCCTTTCCTCGACGTTGCCTTTCCCTGTACTACGTAGCTGTCGCCTTCTCCAATTCTTCATTGCCCGCTAACGTCGCTCTTCGGCTGCGCAGAGCTCCAAGCTCCTCCTTCAGGACGTGAGACACCTGGAGCTCTCGTACGACGTCATACGAGCCTTGCTGCCTTCGTCGACTCGGCTTCTCCCCCAGGAGCCCGTCTGCCAGAACCCCGCGTCCTTCCCGACCGTCGCGCCCACGTCGCATCCTCTCACAATGGCCCTCGAAGCCGAGACCAAGAGGGTGGTCTCGCAGTTCGACCTCCCCGACCACGATGTGAACGCCGCGACTCTAGAGTTCCTTCGCCAGATGGGTAAGTTCCTCAGAGGACCTGCACCTGACAGTGCGCGACTTTGGATTGAATTATTGCTAAGACGGGGTTTGCTACAGATGAGGGCCTCAGAAAAGAGGGTACGAGTCTAAGTCAAATTCCCACCTACGTCACCGGCGTACCCAACGGCACGGAAAAGGTAACCCACTCGTCTGCCCGGAATCGACAGGCCCGGTGTTCTAACAGTGGACTTTCTAGGGCGTCTACCTAGCCGTCGACCTCGGCGGCACGAACTTCCGCGTTTGCTCCGTCCAGCTCAACGGCGACAACACCTTCAACCTGACCTACAACAAGGTCGCGATACCCAAGGAGCTGATGGTCGCGAAGACCGCGCGCGAACTGTTCTCCTTCCTAGCTAAGCAGATCGAGCTGTTCCTGAAGGAGCACCATGAGGACCACTTTGCCGCGAACGTCGGAAAGCACGGGCCCGGCTCCGCTCACGGAAGCGAGTCCTTCCGCCTCGGCTTCACCTTCAGCTTCCCCGTCGACCAGCTCGGTATCAACAAGGGCAAACTCATCCGGTGGACGAAGGGCTTCGACATTCCCGATGCCGTCGGCAAGGACGTATGCGCCCTCCTCCAGCAGGAGATTGACAGGCTCGGCCTGCCGGTAAAGGTCGCGGCCCTCGTGAACGACACCGTCGGAACCCTCATGGCCCGATCCTACGCCGCGACAGGAAAGGAGAGGTCGATCCTCGGCGGCATCTTCGGCACGGGCACCAACGGCGCGTACATCGAGAAGCTCTCCAACATCAAGAAGCCGCTCAAGGGCGCCTATGACAAGTCGACGGGCGAGATGGTGGTCAACACCGAGTGGGGCTCCTTCGACAACCAGCTCAACGTGCTCCCGACGACGCCATGGGACAGGGCGCTCGACGACGCGAGCGTCAACCCGGGGATCCAGATGTTCGAGAAGCGCGTGTCTGGCATGTTCCTGGGGGAGATCGTGCGGCTCGCGACGGTGGACATGCTCAAGAACGAGCAGATCTCGCTGTTCCGCGACGCTAACTCGAGCTTCAACGACTGGCAGTCCACCACGACTGTGGGGCCGCAGTCCGGACTGCACAGGCAGTGGGGGCTCGACAGCGCCCTCATGTCCGTCGCGGCGGCGGACAACACGCCCGAGCTGTCGACGCTGAGGCAGGAGCTCGAGTCGGGGCTGGACATCTACACGCCGTCCCTCGAGGACGCGCAGGCGTTCAAGGCCATCGCCAACGCCGTTGGCCGCCGCGCCGCGAGGCTGTCGGCCGTGGCGATCGCGGCCGTGGTGCTCCAGTCGGGCAAGCTGAAGGACCCCAACGAGGAGGTTATCGACATTGGGGTTGACGGTAGCCTGGTGGAGCACTACCCGTACTTCAGGGACATGATATACGAGGCCCTCAAGGCGATCGACGGCATCGGCGCCAAGGGCGCGGAGAAGATCCGCATCGGGATCGCGAAGGACGGGAGCGGCGTGGGCGCGGCGCTGATTGCGCTTGTTGCCGCCAACATGGAGAAGGAGGGCGGCCTGGTTGAGGACGAGAGGCCAATCGGTAAGTTGCCGCCGCGTTTTCTTGCTGTGGGAGCGGAGACTGACCCGGTAGCAGGGGAGGATTTCCTTTCGAACAATGCATTCTTGGTAGCGGGCGTTGTTGGTGCCGCCGCGCTTGCGGGGGTCTGGTGGGCGCGGCATAGGAGTTAGTTTCTTACATGAAGGCTGTTTTCCATTGTAAATGCTGCTGGGCGCATCCCCTCGTCTTTGTCTCTCGGTGGTGGTCTCCTATTGTGAATATGCGACTTTGAAACTCGGGCTGTACCCTTGCCATCGAGGGAGGCCAATGAATCTGCATGCCTGCAGCTGAACGACGTGCTTGCGCGGAGACCTGGGTGCGTACCTCGTCACAATACTGACAGTATGGTCATGACCGTTGGTCAAGGTGCCTTTGCGAGACACTATTGATATCTACCTGTAAACTCCGCCTGGTCTATAAATGCAGTGCCCCAACGCTTCGCGTGGTCGTTATCCATCCCTGTCTTACGCCATCTATCCGAACCGCCAGTAGGCAGATCCAAGGGAACCAAGTCCAAACCCCTAGTAAACACCTCCCACAAGTCTAAACCCTTATTTTCCAAACGCCTCAGCCGGATACGCCCTGTCCCTCTTCTTCCTCGCAGACGAGCTGCTCCGCGAGCTCTGCGCTGAGCTCGCCCCGCTGCCCCTCGGCGGCGGCGCCATGTCGGCCGGCAGGTCATTCCACTCCATCCCGGGCCGCAGCTTCTGGAACGACTGGCCCGAGTTGTTCAGGGGCGGGGGGCGCCTGTCCGGCAGGTTCGCGAGCCGGGCCGTGGCACTGGGCGGGACGGACTGCGGCGGCGCGTCATCCGGGCTTCCCTTTAGCGGGGAGAGGTCCCGCCGGACAACCCACGCCGAGTCGGGCCGCAGCTTGAAGTAATAGCCCTCCACGGGCTTGTCGCAGCACGTGAAGCCGCGTCCCCGGTACCAGCTCAGCCCGTCCTCGTTGTCCGTCCACACGTGCGCGTATACGGAGCGCACGTCGATGCTGGGGTCCCGCTGCGCGACGCTGAGGACCTGGTCCAGCGCCGCGGCCGCGAGCCCCAGCCCGCGGTACGGCGCGAGGACGCCCAGCGACTGTATGTACAGGACGTGGTGCCCCTCGTTGACGGGGGCCAGGGCGGGGCCCTGGACCTCCTCGACGCGACAGACGATGCCGCCGATGACCTTTGGGCCCGCGCCGTCGTCGGCCCAGGTGATGACGCGCGAGAAGAGGGCCGAGATGGAGGGGTCGAGGACGTGCTGGTAGAAGGTGTCCGGGTACGCGACGGGAAGGAGGAGCGAGTTGATGCGGCGGAGGGCGGTGATGTCGGCGGGGGCCACGGGCCGGATGGCTGCTTGCGGGTGGGGCGACGGGGACGGGGACGGGGACGGATTCCGCTGGTGCGTCTCGCTCTTGGCCTCGGGGGACGGGGGAGAGGCCGAGGGCGGAGCCGCGGGAGGCGGTTGTTGCGCGGCGGCGGGCTCGGCGGGTCGCGACGACGGCGGGGGCGCGTACTTGGGCTGCTTCTGCTGGAAGAAGGACAGGATGGACGACTGAGTCGCCTTGGCGGTCGGCAGAGACATGATGAGCGTCTAGGGGGCTCTGGAGAAACGAGTGTGAGGTCGGAAAAAGGGTGAGCGCGGAGCTCTTTAGAGCAACCGGAGCTTTTACGTTTGGGCTCAGGCGGGCGTGGTGTCTCGGTGCGTCCGGGTCAGAAGTTGGACATGTGGCTTTTAATGTGCGAAAGCGATCAGGTCGGTCCGGATGTCTTGCATGCGAGCTATGGATCCACGGCGGCTTTCCGGACGAGGAAGCCGCTATTTGCGCCTGTGACGCTCCGTGCTAAAGAGACTATTTTCAGGGGTCCGATGGGGCCTGCATTATGCATTGTTAGTGGGTGGCTCCGGCCGGGCGTCATCAGCAGATTATGTGGGTATTGAATTATCTGGCTCTTGGTGCCACCTGTGGACGTGTTCCAGACGGCCCAATTACCAGCGCGGGAGTGCTCATTTTGGGAACCAGAGGGCCGGCCGGCGTGATTGGCGGCGGGCGGGTGGCAACTGGCGGGCCACCCATTAGCCGAGCGGCCTCTGAAATCTAGTTGGCGCGCATGCTGAATAGGAGGGACAATTGGTGCTGAATGCACATTGACACGCTGGGTATCAATGAATTGCAGGGCAGGTCCGGGAGCAGCAACAGCACCGAGCACCTCCTTGGGTGGGACAATCTTAGCGGCATCCAAAGGCATTCGCCTGCATTGGCACCGGACAAGCCCGTTGAAACGAGAGGCTCCCCAACATCAACGCAGCATACCGTCGATGAGCAGCCTCCCGACCGTTCTTCCCTGTCTCGAGACCCTCACTTGTGCAGACCCCTGAAATTATCACAGCCAGAGCACGGAGTCGAGGCCAACCCCGAAGCTCCGCGAGAAATTATCTGAGGCGCCGCGGCCGACACTAACGCCCGCTGACGTCGCAAGGGGGCTCGTGCTAGCTCTGCGCTCTGCTGGGACCAGCCGCCCCGATCCTTCCTCCAGCCCGGCCGAGAGCACTTGCGTCTTTCTCCCCTTCCAAACCCTCCGCCAAAACCGCCCATACATACAGACCACCTCGACGCCAGCCTCACTTCCATTCCAGCAGTGCCATGGTGAGCCGTGATCGTCGAATAAGCGTTGATTGAGTCCATCGATACTCGACTCCTCCGTTTTTGCGTCCCGTTTTTACTTTTTTGTGGTTCATATTTAACTTCCATCACGCTTTGTTCCTTTTCTTGGGTTGGCGCTGCACCTCCCAGCCTTTTTCCCCTAATATACTTCCTGGAGTACTTGGGTCTCGCCTCGGAATTAATTAGCCCACCGGCCGGCCCAAACAACCACACACCCCCGAGGCTGGAGGAGCACACCACACCACACCAACGCAACGAGAGCCAACGCCGCCGCCCGCAATCGAACATCGTCGGACAAAAAAACAGTCATCTTCCCACCACGGTTTCCGTCATGGCTGCACCCACGGGGAAGGCGGGCATCATTGTGCCGCCTAACAATGACGGCGATGCTCTGGATCAAGTTGTAGGTTTCCGCCACGGGGGCTGTCTCATGAGGCCTGCGTCCGGCTCGCTCGGCGCTGCCAACAGCTACGCCTCGTCTGGCATGTCGCTGCATTTTGGGACATGTCCGTCCGCTAACGGCGCCTGCTTCTAGGCCTACGCCGTGCTCGACGACATCCTCTACAACCTCATGCAGGACATCCTGAGCAAGACACACATGGAGGAGAAGATGGCCCGAGCCACGACCGCCTCGATCCGCGTCGAGAAGCTAGCCGCCGACGCCGCCGACGGCACCGCCGATTCGAAACCCGACGTGCGCATCGAGACCGACGCGGCCATATACGACGATGGCAAGGTGATGCTGAAGGGCAACCCACTGAAGACGACGAAGGACATCATATGCCCGCGGTGCCACCTACCGCGCCTCCTGTACCCGACCGACGGCAAGGGCGCGAGGAAACCAGACCCGGGCGGCATCTACTGCAAGAAGCACCCGCCCATCGACAAGCCCGGGTACGACATCTACGGGCAGACGTGGGTGCCGCAGGGTCCCGGGCGGGGCAAGAAGAAGAAGGACATGGAGAAGAAGCTCGACGAGTCCGGCGCCCCCGAGCAGCGGCCGGCGAACGTGCTCTCGTTCCCGTCGGCCACGTGCATCAAGTGCAAGCGGTGCATCCTGGTGACGAGGCTCAACAACCACATGGGAGGCTGCATCGGGAACAGCGGGAGGAGCGCCAGCAGGGCAGCCGCCCAGAAGATCAGCAACGGCAACAGCCAGGACGCCACGCCGCCCGCCAGCCAGAAGGGGACCCCCAGGCCGGGCTCGCGGGCGTCGAGCCCCAAGAAGAGGGACGCGGACCAGGTGGAGGACGACGACGACGAGGAGGACGTGCCCAAGAAGAAGAAGCTGAAGGCGTCGGCGTCGGCGGGCGGGCCGGGCGTCAAGATCAAGATCAAGCCGCCGAAGCCCGGGGCGGCGGGCGCGGGAGGGGTGAAGAAGGAGAAGAAGACAGGCTCGGGGCTGAGCGTGGAGCACAAGCCAGACGGCTCGCCGAAGAGCAAGGGGCTGGACGCGGTGCCGCCGAAGAAGGCGAACGCTAAGGTTCCGTCGCCGCTGAAGAAGTCGAGCAAGCTCGTGTCGAAGGCTTCGCTGTTGAACTCGCCGGCGAAGAACGGGCGGGACGCGGACGCTGCGTCGGAGGATTCTGGCATTACGTCCTCGCCTCCTCGATAAGTCGGGGTTTGTGTTGTGTTGCTAAGGGTTTCCGCTCGACTGGTATCAGCTTAACAGGACTCCGGTCCAGCGAGATGATATCTTGGGACGGGCACGGCAAAGCCTTTACTGGTTTATATCCACATGTACATCACCATCCGGTTTTCTGGCTAAACAGCACACAACGTCCTTCGACACTTGTCATCGTGTCTGACCAACAAACACCCAGGCTCACCAACGTCATGGTCCCTCCTCATACCCGAACCCAACTTCTAATCAGTCAACTTGCATCACGGCGGTCAGGCAGTTCTTTTTTTCTTCTTTACAGCACCCCGCGGGTACAAGGGTCCTCCTCTACCCGTGGGGGCCTCTGCATCTGGAATTCTGCATCAGGGACGGCGAAGGCGTTTTTTGTGGTTTTAGAATAAGTCGCTTCTTGCTTATAGGGGACGGAAGGATTCTTGCTTTGGGTTTACGACGGATAGACTGAATACGAATTCCGGCTTCCGCGAAGCAAGCCTACAAGTTCCTAGACGAGTGACGCGTAGAAGCGAGAGGGCATCGTGACGTAGAAGTAGCATGGTATCTGTATTATGCAAGCCCCAACTCCGTACTCCCGCGTAGATACGAGCGCTCCCACCAGGCATGGCCCAAGACCTAGAACCCCCAGCACAACCTTATGCGTCGGCCCCTACTCCTCCTCCCCCTCCAGAACCCTCGCCTTCACAATCTTCACCTCGTCAACCGGGCGGTCCCCCTCGCCGGTCTTGACCAGCCCCAGGCGCTTCACAACCCCCATGCCGCTCTTCACCCTCCCGAAGATGGCGTGCTTCCCGTCCAGCCAGGGCGTGGGGGCGAGCGTGACGAAGAACTGGCTCCCGTTGGTGTCGGGCCCGGAGTTGGCCATGGAGAGGACGCCGGCGCCGGTGTGGCGGAGGGCCGGGTGGATCTCGTCGGCGAAGGGGGCGCCCCAGCAGGAGGAGCCGCCGCGGCCGGTGCCGGTGGGGTCGCCGGCCTGGAGCATGAAGGAGGGGATGATGCGGTGCATCGGGGTGTTGTCGTAGTAGCCGCGGCGGGCGAGGGTGGTGAAGTTCTCGCAGGTCTTGGGGGCGTGGGTGGTGTAGAGCTCGAGGGTGAAGGTGCCCTTTCGTGAGGGCGTTAGCTAGCTGCTTGTACCGGAGAGGGTGGGGAGGCGGGAGGCTGGGGGGAGCTTACCATTGTGGTGTCTATGGCTACGTTTGTCGCCATTTTGGGCAGTGGGATGTGGCCCAGCGAGTTCGGGGGAGTATGGGTGTCGCGGGGAGTGTTGGTTGTCGCGAGGCCTTCTGGGTTTGGTGGGGTGCTCGAGGTGTGGTGGTGGTGCTTGGATTTCGCGCCAGTGAATTTCACGTTTCGAGCTATCTGGTGGGTCCAGCATGCGGCAGGATTAGGCAAGAGCGCCCATCCCAGACGTCGTCACTCCCTCACAAAGGCAACACACACACCACGACAACGCCAGCCAGCCAGCCTCCGAATCGTTTCTGGGCTGAAATTCCCATCCTACTACACTCGTTTGAATCCAGGTCTTTGTTGGACCTTGCAGCCAGGTGGCGCGTTGCCAGAATCAGCCTCACTTTCAACACGTCACTTCACCTCAACAGGCATTGCTCCTTCCCGTCTTGTAGAAGTGGTCAAGGGAGAGATGGAAGGAGGTATATGAACGCTGCTTCCTTCCTAGTTCCCCTTCTCTCGTTTCCTACCGCTGCATAATCTTTATCTGCCATCTGTGGTGGAACTGGAACTTGGGTTCTCCCCTCATCCACACCGAAACTACCTATTGTTAAGCACTGCCAAACCCGCGCCGAAACCACCTATCGTTAAGCATCGCCAAACACCGCGGTGCTATTCTTCCCGTTTCTATTAGAGTGTCTCATACGCTCTCGGCGGCCTCTTACCATGTCCCTCGCCTTCCTCGCCGAGCACGCGGACATCATCGTCTCCGAGCTGAAGCTCGTCACCGCCACCCTCAGCGTCCTCTACGTCGCCTCGCACGCCTCCCTCCGCCGGCCCGCGTCCGCCGAGCCGGCCAAGAAGAAGGGCTCGAAAAATTCCAAGGACGCCAGCCCCGACGATGAATGCGACGAGGAAGAGCCGCCCCGCGTCGAGGGCCTCCAGACGTCGGATGCGATCCTCTTTCCCGTCGTGGCGGGCATCGTCCTCACCGGCCTCTACTACCTCATCCAGTACCTCCAGGACCCGCAGATCATCAACAAGGTTCTCCAGTGGTACATCTCCCTCTCCTCCATCGCCAGCCTTGTCATGCTGTACAGCCACGGCCTGCAGCTGCTAATCTCGGCCGTCTTCCCGCGGTACTGGAGGGCCGACAACACGGTGTTTCGCGTCTGCCAGCAGACCCGCCGACAGCGCATCTGGAAGAAGGGCCAGGATGCGAAGGACCAGAGGGCTGTCGCCACAGCTATGGGCCCCCTTCCGGTGGCATCGCACATGGTCCGTCTGCCGGCGTGGGCTGAGAAGGGGCTCTGGGGCCTCCGCGAGCTTCTCACCGAGAAATGGGGCATCGAAATCAAGATCCACGGGATCGCTCACGAGAAGACGCGCGTCCGCTTCCACCACGCGGTCGCTTTGCTCCTCAGCATTGCCACGATTCTGAGCTACCACATCTGGAGGTCGAGCTTCTTCACGAATCTAATAGGGCTGGCGTTCTGCTACATGTCAGGGCAGCTACTCTCGCCCAACTCGTTCAAGACGGCCTTTTGCATCCTCGGCGGCCTATTCGTCTATGATATTGTCATGGTCTTCTATACGTGAGCACCCCTCCGCCTAAAAAAAAGTGTATCGCCGCTGACATTCCCAGGCCCTACATGGTGACCGTTGCCACCACAGTCGACGCGCCCATGAAGCTCATCGTTGAGACCGGTGCGAGGACCAACATTCTCGGTTTGGGAGACATTGCCGTGCCGTGCATGCTCGTCGCACTCGCCCTGCGGTTCGACCTCTGGATGCACTACCAGGCCAAGGTCAAGCAGGTCCCGGATACGACGAGCACAAAGCGCGGAACCGAGTCGGGGTCGAGCGAGTCGGGGGCGAACGAGTCAGGGCCGGAAGAGGGAAAGGAACTGGCCCCTGCATCGAAAGGAAGGCATGTCCAGGTGAGAGTGCCCTACATCGATGTCACGGGCCGGTGGGCCGACTGGCTCCATACGTCATCGTTTCCCTGGGAGTCGAAAGCGGTCCTCCCCAACGACATCACGGCAGCGGCCTTTTCAAAGCCTTACTTCTGCGCTGCGATGGTGGGGTACGCGGTGGGACTGATTGCCGCCATGGCACTGTCCGTGATCTTCAAACACGGCCAGCCGGCGCTCCTGTACCTTGTCCCGGGGATCATCATCGCGCTGTGCATTACGGCGATCCTGCGCGGGGAGGTACGGTATATGATGGCATACAACGAGGACGGGAGGCTTGATCTGGCGTGCGGGATCGTGGAACTGGATGAGCGGGGGAAGCTGGTCGGGTTTGTGCTCGAGGACGAGAAGAAGGAAGATGAGAAGGGGACAAGCGAGGGCAAGAAGGATGGAGATGGAAAGAGCGGTGACGCAGGTGAGAAGGGAGGCGTGGTCGGGAAGAGCGCCTCGGGAGGTGAGAAGGGAAGCGACTCGTCGGACAGCGGTGGCCAGGAGAAGAAGTATGAGGACGTTTTCCTGTTCCGGGTGTCGGCACCGCGGGTCGAGGTGGCCTCGGAGGAGGTCAAACCGGAGAGCTCGGTGGAAACCGATCCGGCATGTTAGATGTGTTCTCGTCCGATCGGTTGACACGTGGGGTCCGGGCCAAGCGGGAGAGGCATGCATTACGGCGTTGTGTAACAGGGCTGCTAGGCTTATGTTTTCATGTAGTTGGGTTGATTCTTCATATTACTACACTCGAGCAGCGCAGATAGATACAAAATATACCGCGATACTCCAAACCAAGCTGTCCACTGGCGTTCCTCCAGGCCTGTATTGGGTAGGAGATCTAAACGATGCTCCCATAATCCCCCGCACCGCGAAAAGGTTCAGGCTAAGCAAGGGGTCCTCCACACAGTTTCTTCCCAACTCCCGCCCTCCTCGACCATCCCATGGGGTGGGAGGAGAGGAGGGGGAGGTAAAAGAGATCCCCTGTGCTTCATTGGTGTTTGGTTTTGGTGCCCAACAGTCGGCGTTAAGATGGGCGGTGCTAATAAAATATAGAAGTAATAAAAATAAAAGGTTGTAAAACTATGGATCGGGGATCCGTGAATGGTTGTAAAATAAGGCTGAAGTTGGAAGTAAAAGGGCGGTTGAAAATGGTGGAAGCACAGGCGAAGAATCATGGATGCTTGTGAAACTTTGGGGGGCGGAGCGGGCGGCGGCGGCGTGAGGGGCATCCATCCGAACTGCGGGGTTGGTTGACGGGCGGAGTTTGGATGGCTGACGGCGGCTTGTCGTTTGCAGTTGCTTCAAGGCCCACCCGTGCCGGGATAGAGAATTGGGCCTTCCCGTCCGGAATAACCCCCCAAGACGTAGAATGGTACGGGCCGCAGCTGGGCCCCTTGGCGGGGGCGACGCGGATTGTCGAGGCCAGAGTTGGAAACTTTGCTTTGCCTGGCCTGGCCCCCTTTCCTGTGGGTGAGACTGCCCCCGGGGGTAAACGCGAGGGGCAAAAAGAACCACAGGACGAGGAAGCACAAGATCAGAGGCCGGATCCACCGAACTGGGTTGGAGGGGGGCCTCCGATCTTTTATACCTTGTGGTGTCGTTATGGCGGAGGCGCGGGGGGCAAATAGTAAGTCATGTGGCAGGCGGATGGAAGAGCAGGGAAATGCCCGAGTAAGATCGCCGCGCCGGATCGCGGGCGGATCCTGTCGGAAGAAGGGCCGATCAGCGCATCTCAAACCGAGAGCGCAAGAACGTTTTTGTGTGCGTGTGTGCGACGGGGGATGGATGTACCGACATAACGCCTGTGTGTGAGACAGAACAGGCAGAGTGTGGCGGGGGTTTGTGTTCAGCGGGCCGGCGGTTGCTGGGGGCCCTGAAACCCCTGCTGCGGAACGTTTCGCGGACCGCCGAGCTTAACTCGACAACCGCCTGAACTCCGAGTGTGGGCCCGGCTTGCCGAGTCGGAACGACCTTGACCCATCGACAAGGGGGAGGAGACAGCTCTCTTTCATCCGAGCCAGCCATGGATGAAGTGAGCATGGATAAAGTGAGGGTGCTACAGTGGCTGGTCGACACCCGGAACCTCTTCCCCGAGGCGAAGGAGACGAAGCAGCTTGAGACCGTTGTAAGCCTCTCACATACCCCTGCCCCCGTATCACACCCGCCATTCTCACTCACCTCCCAGGCCGGCCCCTACCTCGCCCTCCTCCCGCCGCAGGACCGCGCCGCCGCGCTAAAGTACGTCTTCCCCCGCGACGCGAAGCTCTCGCTCGCCTCCTCCCTCCTAAAGCGCCTCGCCATCACCACCACCACCTCCCTCCCCTGGTCCGCCGCCACCCCGGCCCGGGACACCAACGGCAAGCCCGTCTTCGCCGACGCCCCCGGCCGGCCGCCCGTGCGCTTCAACGTGAGCCACCAGGACGGGCTGGTCGCGCTGCAGGGGCTCGCGGGCTGCGAGGCGGACGTGGGCGTCGACGTGGTGAGCTGCGGCGAGCGGGCGGCCCGCGACCGGGAGGCCGTGGGCTCCGGCGGGTGGGCGGCCTTTGTGCGCGTGTACGAGGACGTGTTCGCGCCGCGCGAGGTGGAGTACCTGACCTCGCTGGAGGGCGACGGGCTGGGGGTCGACGAGAGGCTGCGGTACTTCTACGCGCTGTGGTGCCTGCGGGAGGCGTACGTGAAGATGACGGGCGAGGCGCTGCTGGCGGGCTGGCTGCGGGACCTCGAGTTCAGGAGCTTCCGCCCGCCGAGGACGGCTGGGGGAGGGGACCTGGCGGCTGGGGAGGTGGTGGGGGAGATCGAGGTTGCGAGGGGCGGGAGGAGGGAGGAGGGGGTGAGGATGGAGCTGAGGGCTTTGGGGGAGGGGTATATGGTTGGCACGGCGGTGCGGACGCCCAGGGCGGCGGACGCGTTTGGGCTTAGGTTTGGGGAGTTTGAGAACGTGACGCTTGAGGAGATACGGGAGCATGCTGAGACGAATCCGTGAGATATCACGCGCTGGGCTTACGATGAAATGACAATTGAACTGCCTGAATACCTTGGAGGACCTATCCCGGTAAAAAAAAAAAACGATTTGATCCCCCGACCTGATGCCTGCCTTATTCGCCGCCACCTCCACCCCCGTTCTGCCAACCATGGCCGTCAAGCCAAGCCACAATACGATCCTGCCCTCGCAATTCCTAGCCCGTCCCTATCACCGCCTGAGTCGAGCCGCACACCCAAGCTCACGACATGATCCCAGCCCTCCTCGCCAGCTCCACGCCCGTCCTGACAACCATCCTCTCCTCCTCACTAACCCCAAGCCCCCCCTCCTCCACGTCCCCCACCGAAACCCAGACACCCCCCTCCGCCTCGCCCTCGCCCTTCCGCTCCACCAGGTAGTAGAACACGATGCGCCTCACGCCGCCCTCGGCCCGCACGCAGACCGCGAACGGCTCCGAGTTGTCCAGGTCCTCCACCACCTCGCTCTCTTCGCGCGGGCTCGAGTGCCCGTCGCCGTAGTGCCAGAGCGCCGCGCGCGTGGGCACGCGGAGGCGGAGCGGCACGACGGCCGCGCCCGTCGACTCGCGGGTGCTGCGGACGGCGGCGGGCAGGAGGCCCTCGTCGAGCTTCTTGGCGCCCTGCGGGACGCAGTGCGTGTGGGCGGGATGCTGCTGGTGCGGCGCGTCGGGCTGGTCGGCGGGGGCGCGGGCGAGGAGGATGGTGTTGGTGGTGCGGTCGAGGGCGAGGCAGGCGCAGATTATGACGAAGGAGGGGGACGGGATGAAGGTGGTGTTGGCGGGGAGGTCCTCTTCGGTTGAGGCCATGGCTTGACTTGGTTTTGCTTTGGTGTCTTGGTGGAAGCTGGGTGTGGTTTTGAGGGTGGCGATGATGATGATAGAGGAGATGGCTGGTGATGGTGGTGATGAGATCGATATCTTGGGAACTGGCCTCAAGAAATGAGATGAAAGGACTGTGAATTGGAGAAAAGAGGAATCATTGAGGAGTCACACTTGTTCCCCGTCCATCTTGACCTCTCTTGAGCACACCATAACAAAGGCTCACCGGCACCCATCACCGCCTCACCCGGAAACCCACACTCCAAACACCACATCTGAAGGTGACACGTCCTCACATCTCCATCAGCGCCCCCTAACGCAGGGAGGAATGCCCAAGCCTGCAATCCTCCTCTCCTGTACGACCCCAGAAAGAAACCTTCCCTTTCCAGGTCCCATCCCCATCCCGCACGCGTCCTTCCGGCAGAGACCCAGGTCGTGGCTGGCTGGCCCGCCTCCTCGCCCTGGGCCCCTTGAGGTCAGGCACGGAAGAGGGAATGGCGCACACGACCGGGCAGGCATCTCCATCACCGCCACGCCGGCAGCCCGCGTCAAAGCAGGGCGGGGGTCGCAAGCCCTATTTCCGCATTTCGAGCCCGCAGGCCAACGCGCTTTCCGGGCAGACGAGGTCTGCGGTAGGGGACACTCGACTAGAAGCTCCCGCACGACTCTGGAGTTTGTGGGATCCCCGTACACACGCTGCTACAGCTTTCCCTCGCAAAAGGGGGCGGGGCCTAGCCGAAGCCGGAGGGCTCGTTGCGCTACCCGTACCCGAAGGCCCCCTCGCCTCGCCCGATCATGCCCCTTCCCGAAGAATCCCCCAAGACGAGGCATACCATGCGGCTCCCCTCTCTCCTGCCCCCCTCACCCCTCGGCCATACTCTCCTCCGCCCCTCCGCCCTCCCAATCCGATCCTGGAGGTCCCCTCGTGCTCGGGAAGCCGCAGCTAGCGCCCTGTGGCGCGTTTGATACATGCCCCCATCCGACGCGACCCCTTCTAGAATGGTGGCTGGCGGGGGACCGGATTGGGCGTCTATTTGAGGGAGGGAAGCGCAGGGGCTCGATTCCGTTTGCGCTGGGGGGACAAAGTGACGGGTCACATCGGTGAGGCACTCCTCGGTTGGTGGCGCTCCTCGCAAAATCCGAGAACTGAGGCTATTAGCAGTTCACACCTGGAACGGGACGACAAGCTCGCGACGAAGAATATGAACAACAGAGGCCAGGGACAAGCAAGAAAGAAGCTCTCATTAGTTAAGCCAACTACACAAGCCATCCAATCCCCGGGCTCCTACACACCCAACACCCTCCCCACGCCTTACACGCTGCTCAGAAGCTTCTCGACCGCCCACTTGACCGAAAAGTTCCGCAGGTCGGAGTAGTGCTGCCCCACGCCGACGAACAGCACCGGCACGTTGGTGGCGTGCACGAGGCTGACCAGCGTGCCCACCATGTCGCCCACCGTGTCGCACTTGGAGATGATGAACCCGTCCAGCGACCGCGTGGCGCCGAACGCGGCGTTGAAGTTGCGCGCCTGCGCGACCGAGTCCGTCCCCACGAGAGCCTGCCGCCCGTTAGCATTTAGATTCTCTCACATTTTCAGGACGACGGGGGGGACTCTTACCTCGCCAACCATGAGGATCTTGTCCGGCTGCGCAAACTTGGCAAACTTCTCCAGCGAGGACATGAGCCGCTGGTCGTTATGCCGCCGCCCAGCCGTGTCGATGAGCACAACATCGTACCCTTCATTCCCCGCATGCGCCACCGCGTCCTTCGCGACGGTCGCAGCGTCCTTGCCGTAGCCCTTCTGGTAAAGCTCCACCTGGCCGCCCTCGCGCGACGTCATCTCCTTGAGGTTCCGCACGTGCACGGCCAGCTGCTCCACGGCGCCGGAGCGGAAGGTGTCGCCCGCGGCCACGAGAACCCTGTACTTGTTCTGCAGGAGGAAGTAGCAGATCTTGGACAGGTTGGTGGACTTGCCCACGCCATTGACGCCGACGATGGACATGACGTAGGGGCGGCGCGTGCGGCCCGAGAGCCGCGAGGGGTTCGTGATGGCGTCGATCTCGCGGAGGAGGTCGAGGGACGAGGTGGGGGTAAGCATCTTTGTGAGCGACGCCTCCATGGCCGTCTGGATCCTTGTGCTGATGCCTGGGTGTTGTTAGTGCGAGTGATGCTAGTGGGAGTTCCCAAGACCTACTCTCAAAGTTGCCAGTCTTGACACCGACCAGCTCCTTCTCAACACCCTCGCACAAGCGCACCGCAGCCTCTCGGGCCACGTTCTTCCTGAGCAGGTGGTCCTCCATGCTCTTCATCGCCTTATCGAGGTCCTCCTTCGTGAGGACCTTCCCGCCAACAACGTTCCGCAGCATTCCACTGATGGCGTTCAGCCCGGACCCCATGATACCGCCCGACTTCCCCTTCTGCTTCGCAGCGGCCGCCTCCTCGCGCTCCTTGGCCGACATGAGCAGGTCCTCCACCTCGTTGTCAAGATCCTTCAGCACGAACTGGCCCTTCGATGTCTTCGAGCCCCACGTCGCCGAGTCCACATGCTCAACAGCCGACGACTTGCCCACGTCCATCTCAGAGTCACTAGCCTGCGCGTTGTTCGTCGTCGAGTAGTCGAGCTGGACATCGTCATCTTCCGTTGCGAGCCCGTCCGCATCCCACTTGCGCCCCTTCTTCTGCACCTTCTTCTGCTTCCCCCTGAGCCTGGGCGCTTCGTCGCCGGACGAGGCCACCGATGTGGCGTTCTGTATCTTGCGCTGCCGCCTCGACATCCTGCTCACTGCCCCCTTGGGGACTGCTAGATGCCCCGCGCTTGGCGTTGCGGGACGGGACACATCCGGGCTTTCGCCGGGGGAGATCGCGTTCGCAGGGGGGATGTCTTCGAGACTATCTCGTGTGTCTGCATCCGCCTTTTCTTCCAGGATGTCCGTTGCTTTTGTGCTGCCATGCTCGACTTGTATGCCTGATTTCTCTAGTGTTCTGACTTGCTGGTCGTAGTAGTCGTCGAACTCGGGACATCGTAGGAGCGTGGTGTTGGGTTGCTTCAGCTTTTCGCTGTACAGGCCAACGAAGATGGTCCGGATGTGGTCCACGAACTTGTCAACCCAGGAGAGGTGGAGGAGAGATCGGTAGACGGCCTGGGACAGTCCTGCTTAGTATTGGGACACAACGGGATACGAGGGAGGAGGTAGACTAACCACGAAGATTATTCCCAGCTCCTTGACTATAGCCCACTTCAGAGTGTGCTGGTCGCTCTGGTACGGAGGGTTCGCCGCGGCGGACTGCTTTCCCTTGGTTGCGCCGGCAGCGCTCTTCTCCTCTATGAATACATCTGAGATGAAGGTATTGATGACGGATGGGCTAATCGAGGCGTAGGAGCGCGACCATAGCACCACCCCGGAGGTGGTCAATATCGTAAATGTGTCGAGCATTGTCGCGCATGAGCTCGTGCCGGAATGAATGTCCTGATCTGGTAATATGTGTTTGGGCAGACCAGGCAGGAGGTCTAATGTGGTCGGCAGACAATGAAGCCCGGTATACTGGGTGAAAAATATGAGTGCAGTAGGTGCACAGAACCAAGGTGGGTGGAAGGGTCCTGCTGGGTGGCGATCGCGCGAAAGACTGCGCGAGGTGCACCTCAAGGTGGCCCCAGTTCTGGAAGATATTGGAAGACAGCGAAGTGGGAGGACTGAGTGACAGCCCCCATTGGTTCGATAAGCAGCCCACTTCGCGATAAGAGCTGAGATCCCAAGCCATATGTATGACTAAGCATAAGGTCGTGGCGAGGCCAGCTGGCGGCGCAGGACGACGTTGGAGGGCTGAGCTTTTCGGTGCAGCTGTCATCAAGCAGCTTGTCCTCCCCGAAATCTATCTGCCTAGGAACCAGCGGCAACCGCCCACTTCATGCCGTGACGGCCTCGCTACCTCGACCCATACCCCCGTCTCTTCTCCCGACCCAATCTGCTGACTTCGCCTCGCAATCCCTCTTCCCGTCCCTGGGGCCGCCACGAATCGACGATGAACCCTCCCAGCTACGGCCACTCGCCTCCCCTCCACCACCCCGTCCCACAGCACGTCTCGACCGTCCCGCAACTACGGTCACCACCTCCACCCGTGCCCTCGCAGCCCCAGCATACGGCCTACGGGAACGCCTACCCCCAGCAGCAGCAGCCGCAGCAGCAGGCCGGGGCGACGGGGAACGTCTTTGGGCAGTATGGGCAGATCATGAACGATCCGACGGCGCAGGTGGCGGCGCAGTTCGGGCAGACGGCTTTTAAGCACGGGCAGGAGTACCTTGAGCAGAATGTGAGTTGCGGCAGCACCGTGTATGGCCCTCTCCGAGATGGAGGGGTCTTTGGCGGGGTGACGGGACTAACGGGGGGATACAGGTGAACCGATGGTTCAATTTTGCGACGCTCAAGCCGTACTTCCAAGTCACCAATTCCTATGTCATCAACAAGCTCTTCATTGTGCTCTTCCCCTGGAGGCATAAGCCCTGGTCGCGGAAGCAGGCGCAGGGCCCCAACGGCCAGGATGGGTGGTATATGCCCCCGAGGGACGACATCAACAGCCCCGACATGTACATACCAGGTTCGTTATACCCCACTGCCGGCTCCTCGGACACATTAGCTGACCACATTGCACTGCAGTAATGGCCATCGTCACGTATATACTCCTGTGGACCCTCCTCGCCGGCCTCCGCGGCGAGTTCCAGCCCGAAGTCCTCGGCAAGACGGCCTCCTCCTCCCTCGTGGTGGTCATCGTCGAGATCCTCGTCCTCAAGCTCGGCTGCTACCTCCTCGGCATCTCCAACCAGTCGCAGCTCCTCGACCTCATCGCCTACTCGGGCTACAAGTTCGTCGGCATGATCGCCACCGTCACCATCGCCGAGCTGGCTAACCGCGGCGCTGGCACGGGCGGCTGGGTCGGCTGGGCCGTCTTTGCCTACACCTTTCTCGCCAACTCGCTCTTCCTCATGCGCTCGCTCAAGTACGTGCTGCTCCCCGAGAGCTCGGGCGGCGCGGGGGGGCCGATGGCGACGGACTCGCGGGCCAAGAGGAGCCAGCGGACGCAGTTCCTGTTTGGGTACTCGTACCTCGTGCAGCTTGTCCTGATGTGGATCTTGACCAAGGCATGATGGACTGCGTGTTGGAGGTCGACTGGGGGAGGGGGACAGCGGTTTGGGTCCTGGGGTGTGGGAAACTGTAGGCATTGTGGGGGGGACGGAGTTTGTACGAAAGTCTAGGAGTATATGGCGGATTAATAGATAGCGGCAATCACTTTCAACGCTTACTCACGAGCCTAGAGTCTCTTCCCACGGCGCCTCTTTGACACACCCTGCGGCTTCGACGCCGCGCCAAGGCCGTTCGGCGACGACCCATGGCCCAAGGGCCCGTCCGCTTTTCGGTGCCCCACCAACCCTCGCCCCGTTCCGGCCGGTGTTAGCGCCCCTCCCAACCCGAAGCTTGGCCTCGGTGGCGGAGGAGCCTCCCTCAATGTTATCGCCGCCATCGTCGCCATCAGTCTTGGGGTGGTTTCGGAAGGGCGCGCCCTCCTATGTCGGTCTGTGGGATCACTGGGTTGTCCGACTTGACTGTTTGGCCCACACCGGCCGGCGGCTCTGGATGATGAGCTCCCTCTGTTACGATACCACGCGCAGTTTCGGTCTGGCCAGGCGCCTAACAACGGTACGGCACACGCCAGCAAGGCCGCCTCCGTGGGGCATCGCTATAACCACTCTTTGGACGATCGTCGCTTACAACCAAGACTGCCGGTCCTAGGCTGATCGCGTTTCTCTTCATCGTTCGTGCGATAGGCCCCTCAAAAGGTCTTCCCGTGTAAGTCGAGGCACCGGGGTCCGCAAGGTGTGGGCAAGCAGAAACAACCACCACGGTTCCCTGAAGGAGCACCGACACGGGGGAGTGAGTCGTGGGTCTGAGCCCGACCGGGACAAGCCGCAAATCGGCGTCACGAGCCCTTTCGGCATCCGGCTCAAACGTCAGGAGTAGTTAGTCAAAGGGAAGGCCAGGGATCTCCCCGCCCGGTAGGCAGTCCCGGACGGACCTCTGTATGCCAGGACATCTCGCCCAATGATCTACAACTCGATTAGCATCGCTTTGTAAGCCAGACTAACTCCCCAGATCGTTCGTATATCCGGCAACTTCAGATTTCCCCTCCCCGCTCACCTACCTGCTGTTTGTCCGCCCCGTCGACTAGTCCTCTAGGTCGCATCGGGGCCTTCCTTGTTGTTGGAGTCTACCGCTTAAGAAGTAGAGTCCGGTGTGTTTGTAGGTTTACAGTCTCGTGTAGTTTGGTTCCGGGTCTTTGTAATGATACACTCCTGGGCGGCTGTTTCTTGGATGGACATGTTTCGCGTTCTGGGACTGCAGCTGAGAAAGGCAAGAGTTGGGATGAGACATGTGAAAGGACACCTCAGAGGGGTTTTGGACATTGAAATCTGTCTAGACCTCCCTAGCCAGAAGCGCGCCATATCACCAGAACTCGCTCAGCTGCCGGGACCAGCATTTAGCCATAACTGGCCGCAAATAATTGATTGCACGTCTGCGCGGCCCAAAGCTCAATTGGGCAGCACTGCAAGCCGCCTTCCAGATTTGATTTTTCTGTATCGGGCGGGGTTATGCCGAGCCGGAGCTCGCTGCGACCCTTCGCTGTTCAATTCTTCCGGCTTGGTCTTCTATTTACGTGGAAGCAGGCGGGTGAACAACCTCGCCAGTTTATAACCTCGCCCTCGTCTCTCGCTTTTGCCTCACTCCGGGTTGTTTTGAGCATTTTGAAGGCTAAAGCGGCCTTGTCTCCGAACCCCGCTCCAGCTCGAGTCCTACAGGCGTAGCACGGGCCTTCGACGCCGACTTCGCGTTGTCCATACCACGTTACAACGCCCGCGTTCCCGCGTTCCCGCATACCTGGCCATCCCCGTATGGAGTCTCCCTCTCACCCCCCCCACTCCGACTGGAGGAAAGTCTAACACGGCTCAGAACCCATCAACGCAGCAATCGGAACCCGGTGATCATGGCGCTGTCACCAATCGTCAAGGCGACGCTGCAGTCGGCGGTGCTGGGCGGCATCGCGAACTTCCTGGCCCAATTCTTCAGGTCGTACAGGCTGGATGTATGGATATCGTTCCCCTCGAAGCTCCTGCCTAGGGCTGCCGTTGGGGACACTTGGCTAACCTACCTTTGCCTCAAGATCCGGATCTACATAGACTGGGTGCCCGTGGTGCAGTTCGTCGTGCTCGCCCTCATCACCACGCCGCCCAACTTCATGTGGTAGGTTACCCCAACACCCGCTCTACAGCACACGTACTCACCGACCCCCCCAGGCAAGAATACCTCGAGGAGACCTTCCCGGCGACAGCCCCCCAGGAGCCCCCCCAAAAGGGCAAGCCGGCACCCGCCCCGCGCCTCAACCTCCGCAACACCCTGATCAAGGCCCTCCTCGACCAGACCGTCGCCGCAGCCCTCAACACCATCCTCTTCGCCCTCGCCATCAACTCCCTCGCCCAGGCCATGACCCCGCTCCAGTCCGAGACCGAGCTCCTCGACCTCCGCCTCGCGGGGCGCAGCCTCGACTTCCTGCGCAGCGGCGGCGCCTTGGACGCCGCGCGCGTCGACTGGGACAAGGTCGTGTCGCAGTCGGCCGCCGACTTCTGGCCCATCCTCACGTCCGGCTGGTCGTTCTGGCCGCTGGTGAGCCTCGTGAACTTTGCCTTCGTCAAGGACGTGGCCACGAGGAACTTGGTGGGGGGCCTGGCTGGCGTCGCGTGGGGGATGTACATGAGCGGCTTTGCGGCGCGATGATGGGGAGCTGGGAGCGGCATGTTGGGGGCGGGGTGCCGGAACTGTGGCACCGCGGACGCGGGATGGTGGGGGCAGCCGGTGGACGGAAACGAGTGAGAGGCGGCGAGTTTGCAGGTGGTGAGTAGCGGTACCCGGGCAGGGGCGACGATGTACAAGACGCAAACGGATAGACAATACAGTCTCGAAATGACCGGACCTGAACACCCGTCGGAGAGAGGGGCGCATGCGACAGGGAGCCTTCCTCGTCGCACGTGGCGTGAAGCATCGTCGTCCCTGTCGTCACAAGCGCGGGATCGATGGAGGACAGGAAACAGAGACTTCCAATGGATCCCCACGTCTCGCAGCCCAACCCGTCGTCACAAGGACCCATGTGCAGATCCCCTCCCCCCGCGCACGGGGGATTCCAGCTGAGGCAAAGAGCGCTGCCCCGTTCCACGAGCCAACGGTGGGTGGCCCTGGCCGGGTATTAAACTCAAAAGAAGTTGCTCCGGCATAGTGATAGCCCAACTACTGCGCTCGTTTGATTGCCCCCTCTGAATACGAGCCCAGCATGAAGGGCGCCCCTCCATAGATCCAAGGTTCCCTTAGCCTTGGGCAGCCATTTAGCGCCGAACGATCAGCAGCAGGTGACGAAGTTGCGCGGTTTTTTAGGCGGTTCTCGTCCGGCCGGGCCACCATTGACCCCGATGCCCCACCACGTCCGAGGAAGACTTGTGGCTCTGGAGAGAATAGGGGTTTCCCCCCCCACTTGTTCACTCTCTACGTCTCACACGACTCGTGTGTTTGTACCTTGAACCGCAAAAGGCAACGTTCGCAACAAACAGACAATACCGAGTCAAGGAACATCAGCACTACTCGGTACTTGTAGTTCTCCCACAGTTGGCGGCTGGGGCTGAACTCCTTGGCAGACAGGCATGGCGTTGCCATGTCTCCTCCAGGGTCTCTCCTGGTACATACATGCAACCATGGGTACGCGGCATGCAGGCTTGGTTACCCGTCACATTGTCATTTTTTCTCTGGCCCGACCGCATGGTCCGAGGTGACGTCGTCCCGCTGTATGGCGTTTCGTCCCGCCGCCTCACCGTTTTTTCTCTCCTTCCTTTCGGGGACCCCACCTTTCGTCATATCGAGTCGTCCCTTCTTGGAGCATGCGAGAACTCCCGCCGCAAAGGTAGTCGTGAGGATTTCGGTGCACTTCGGAATCTGTGGAAGGAGACGCACCTTGATTGTACTTGTATATTCGTATCTTGCCACTGCCTTACCTGCATGGCAACACAAGCCCTCCTTTGCGCTCGAAAGGGGAGGAAGACGGACGGCTATTGGTCATCGTCACCGGAACGGTTCGTTAAGGGTCCAGACCCTGCATATCCAACAAACCTTTTGGGTTCGCCAACCTTTTTCCGAGTTAAAGAGCACGCGTCGGTTCTCGAGTTCGGTGCGTCATCAGTTGCGATGATACTAATGGTTAAAGCGTTGAAATTCTTGTATCGTCAAAAGACGGCCGGCCCCCCGTGACAACATGGCCGCGGGGCCCTACTCCCCATCGAGAGACACCAAAGTCGCAACGAGCCTCGATCTAACGATTCCACACGATGGCTCCGTAGCATGCCTCCAACGTAAGCTTTCGAATATGCGGGGTTAGTAGGACTCTGGTTCTTGGCAGACGCACGCTGCTTCGCAGTTCTCGCCTCGGGTTTCGCCTTGGAGTCTGGCCCTGTTGCAGAGCTGGCGCAGGCGCAGAGACATCGGCATCAGCCTTGACCTTCAGCCGCGTGAGATAGAACATGGTCGCAGCAAAGGCGGGTGGCACAGCGGCGTGCAGGTGGTGAGGGGGCGCATCGCGTCAAGTATTCTGGTGTCGACAGGGGGACATCGCAACACCAGCTGCGTAGTGCAACGTACGTCCGTGGCTCTGTGTGTGTTGTCGGTGGATTGGTGCCGAGCCGGCGCCGTTTGGGTTTTGTGGCGTCATTGGTCGGATGGCACCGCAGTGATTGTCTCCAAACTCCACGCCAGCTTTGAGGACTGGAGACACGAGTCAGGCCCGTCTCTCGGAATTCCACCGACGGGGGCGGGTAATAGCCGCACTCGAGTCACGGTGAACCGGGGACGTGTTACCTGCACAAGTGCGTGCTCGTACTTGGCAGAGATAACTCTTTCCTCGACAGCGGGACGCCAGGTGCAAGTGACGATCGGGCGTCAGACAGGATCAAACGGTGCACTTGTACTCGGTACGACGCTCGCATCTATCGTGGCGCCAAACGTCGTCGCTGGTGCTTGCCCCCACAGCCCATGAGGCCCGGTAAAACGGTGAGCCCCACCTCGTATGCCGGGTAGCGCACAGAAAAGACAGACCGTAAGGTCGGCGCCCAGAAGGTGACGATGGGCCCTGGGCTAACACCAACCAAGCCGCCGGAGAGCCTGCCCACCGGGGAATTTTTCAGTCTGATCCGGAGCTAATCTGGACGGCGATCCTCAAGCTTTTACCCCATCGCCTCCAAGGGACCGTGCCGAAGTTGCGGACAGAATGCTCCAAGGCCCACCGTGTTGGCGGGCCACCCCAATCAGGCTAGGCTGTCGACGATTATTATCTCCGTGGCCTTCGTCGTCGGGTCTGCCTTTGTCTTCGGGCCCGCAACAAACCGTTCCCCCCACTCTATCAATCAACTGTATGCTCGCTCTCAGCTGGGTGGATTGCGCTTTTGTGAGGACTTGGTCGGACGGTGGCGGCGTGTCTTCGCGGGAGGGTTCAAGAAGGATAATCGATCGCGTGGACAAACATGGGTTTGGACTTGGACGAGACATGTGGATGATATGTCGTAGAGATTACTGCCAGTCTGCTCAGAAGATGCGGTGAGAACTCGGTTCATGGACTTCCAGACATTTGTCCGCTCACTCGCCTGCCAGTCTTCACTGTCAGACAGCCGTTCCGTTCTTACCTGCTCTGTTACTAATATTCGCCAATAGGGAAGACGCCACTGGTGGTTCAACGCCCATTGTTCAAATCCTCCTGCCGAGTAATCACACAGCGGCTACAATATTCCCCGTGGCCCGGAAAACGCTCGCCAAAAAACGGAGCTCGGGCTTGGAACAACAGAATGCAGTCCCCGGCCGTCCTTGGCATTGTACCTCGTACGTAGTACAAGGTACATTCGGTGCCGTCCCCTGTTGAATTACGTCACAGCGCTCCTGCCGTGGCAGGAACCCCAGTCTGTTTGGCCAATGACAACTTGGCATTGGCGTCATTGGTCCCAAATTGGGGTCCCAGCAAGGGGACGGGCTTGGATGGCGCTGGGAAAATTTCCAACACGGACCGGACACACGCGCAACTTTGCGTCCCCAAAAGCCCCCATCCCCCTGGCCTTGGATAAATAAGGCATCGACGGGGGGCCCACAGCGCCTGTGAGCCCCTTCCTCTGCCCTGGGTTCTGCCCCGCCGGACGATCCTTGATGTTTTGAGTCGGTTCCGAGAGCGGGGGCTCGGACTGGATGTCAAAGGAGATTTCCCCGAGGCACGGGACCGAGGGAGACGGAGATGTCAAGTACAGTATGTGTGCCGGCGATACATCGAGTAGCCCGAGGTCAAATGGATTCCGGAAATAATCCGGTAAAGGCGAGGTCGAAGAGAATAGCGGGATGGAAAGGCACGAAGGCGACGCATAAGCAAGGAGGGCGAAAACCGCTGCGCTCGCGAGTTGGCGCCTTCCCCTCAACGTGGAACAAGGAGATCGCTTTCTTTTGGGCAGCCAGGCGCGCCAAGACCCAGCGGCAACGCTTTCCCTGCTTCCTTGTACCGGCACGATGTTCTTTCTCTCCCATGCGCAGTATGTACTCGGTCAATCACTTGGCCGAGTGGGAACTGGTGTGAGGTGTGGGGAAGGAGCGTCTCTGACGGAAGCAACAACAACCTTGGAAGGAAGCCGCCCCCGCCCCTTCCCGCTCCCGTCACCCCCTACCCGGCTTGCATTGTCCCTTCCGCCTGCCTCCCTCTACCTAGTGCCTTCCCCGTAGCAGTGCAGGATAAAATGGAAATTACCAATACATGCACAAGTAACAGCAGGTCTCAAATTGCCCTCGCTTCGTGCTTGTTGGGCTGCGCCGACAGATGTGAGAAGGATAACCTTCATCTCCAGTCCCTCCATGTTTGGAGTTTGCACGACCCTTCTTACGCCATAATTATGGGGCACATCCTGGAGCGGACCCTGGGAGAGCCACCCGATGCTGTATTGGGTACCCATTTCCCCTACGAGGGAGGTGTCAATGATGAAAGTATCGGCCCCAGGTGGAGAAGCTGCCGAAGGCCAATATTAAACTCCTTCCATGCATTCTTCGCTCGCACTCGTCATGTACCGATTTAGCGTCCGGGAATCGCCAGCAAATCTTCGGCAGCGACAGGTCCGGAGCATACCGCCTCTCTCCTTTCTTTCTTGCACATCCCCGGGCCCCTTACCCTTTCCGAGCCTCTCCCAGCGTCCGTCCCAGCCATCTTGGCGTGTTCCATTGTTTCTCTCTCCGCGCTTTCCGTCCCGGACACCGTTACGCTTGACCTTCTCTAGCACCGACCGTTTCTGGACCTTAGAATCCCCCAGCACCGAGTCGTGTCCCTGGACATTCCAGGTTGGGACGCCTCCAACCCACCCCCCCACTCACTTCGGCCACATATCGTCGACCAGGAACTGGCAGTTTCAAGCCTACCCACCCACTCACCTGCACTATTCGAGCCAGGAACATCGCAACACTCGCCGAGGGTGCTGTTCTCCTTACTCCAAACACATCGTCACCCCCACCGCCGCGACAAGCCACCAATACCGACGCCGAGGTGCCTTTCTCCCCGCGGCCCCAGCATGACGGATCTGACGTCTCTCCCTTCCGTCGACCTGTGGTCTTAAACCGTTGACGCTTTTTTCTATCTCGACTTTTTGGCGTTTGGGGATCCCGCGGCGAGAGCTCGCTCACTGCTGCTGGGAGATATATCCCTAACACCACACGCCACCCGACAGCCATTCTATGGCGCATCAGCTACACCAAGTCGGGCTCGTCGATCTACTCGAGTCTGATCCCCGGCCAACCTTTGTCATCGCCGTCGACTCCGCGACAGCGATCCCTAGCCCGACGCCGACTTCGACCGACGAGCCCGCGGCGCCTACGATCGCCTACTCCAACCCGTCCCTCGCTTCTTACCCCCAGCTCCTAGGTTCACTCTTCTCTCACGAGGAGGGACACCACCAGCGGTTCTGGCAGTGGATTGTAGCCCCAGCGTCTCCTTCGCTAGCAGGCTTCCAGTCCGACGACGACTACCTCCGGAAGTCCTCGTTTTGGCATCTCAACCTCCTCTGGAGCAAGTCCATCGTTCGTGGGTTGTGGGTTGTCGTCGGGGCAAATGACGAACCACCCGCTTCAGAAGTCCCTCACAAAATGCTCCAGACTGCCGCCGTCCCGACCCGCGGACCCGACGCGCCTTCACCTCCACCTTCACTCCCAGCCGTCGAACCTCCTACATCTCCGTTAGCGGCACCACCGATCAACGCAACCGAGGCCCCTTGTTCAACTCCCGCCGACCCCCCTCAGCCAAAGCCGGCCGCTAGTAATGGCCTGCCCACTCTCACCTCGTACCTTGACCAAGATCAACTAGCGTTTCTTGATGTTGTCAACGGCCTGGATTGGGCCGCGACGCCGCTCGGTCGTGAAGATGCCTGGCCTTCTCGTCTTCGTGAGCTGTTCTACCAGATCATGACAGATCCGCACCCCACTGCCATTTACTGGGGGGAGGACCGTGTTGTAATTTATAATCACGCCTTCAGCAAACTATGCGGGTCCCAGCATCCCCATATCCTCGGAAAGCCTGCGCTGGAGGCGGAGCCGGGCGCTCAGGGTGGTGCCCAGTCCCCGCTGGAGCTGTTCACGCAACGAAACGAGTTGACGACCGCCCAGGACGAAGCTTCGATCTTATCACGCGACAGCGACGGGTATCTGACGGAGGTGCATGTCAACTCTTCTATCCTGCCAATCTTCGACGCTGGGGAACGTGTGGCCTTCATGCACTCACTCAAAGACGTGGCCGAATCTCGCCTCTGGGAACGATGGATGAACATGCTTTCTGACCTGAGCGACGCCTTACTGGAAGCCCAGGATGTTAAGTCCTACTGGCAGGCAGTTCTAGAGGGCTTGAAATCACACGGCTCGCCCCACGACGTGCCCCTGGCTGCCTTGTATTCGGTCGAATGTCGCCACCCGACCATCTCGGAGAGCAGCCTGGTATCGTCCCCGTCAGCAGCGAAGGATTGTCGATTGGAGGGAGCCCTAGACGTCCCCGCAGGCCACCCCTTGGTTCCCGCCACTTTCAACCTTTCAGATGTAGGGGACGGGCTAGGCCCGAAATTCAAGCAAGCTTTCGACACCCGGGAAGTGGTCTTTCTCCAGACCTCGGACGGAACCTTGTCGACTCAGATCATGGACGGGGTGGAGTCGCCTGGATTTGGTGACCAGTGCACCACTGCTGTCATCTGTCCGATACAGCCCACGAAGAAGAATGATCCGCTGGGACTCCTCCTATTAGGCCTTAATTCTCGGCGGCCATTCGACGCGAATTATAAGCGATGCCTGTCGCTCATAAACAAGAAGTTGTCGGCATACCTAGCGTCGGCTATCCTCCTTGAGAGCAGTGTACCAGACGATATCACGATTGCCAACGGGAGGTCATCTGAGCACGAAGACGCTATACAGTTGTCACCCGTCCGACTCCCCATGCCTCCGACTCCCACGAAACTGAGGCTTGACCTGGACAAGCCGCCACATCACCTCCCGAATGGATCCATAGACGTACCAAGACACTCCGAGATCATACACACCGTTCCACCGTCACCGCTCCTACCAGACAACAACAGCCTACACGATAGTATCGGGTCTAAGGCGGCAGAGCCGGAGAAGCTGCAGCGAATGACGGACCTCGTGACGGTGGGCATATCAGAGACCGACCTCAAGGGGCGGCTTTTAGTCGCCAACAAGACGTTCTTCGAGCTCTGTGGAATTCCCAAGGTAGACGATCTTGACTTGACGGACATCAGGCCCTGGGATGTCTGTGTTCCAGAGGATGGCAAACCGGCGCTCCAGGAGAGCCTCGACCGTCTCATCAAAGACGGGATGCCGCAGACCGTCGAGATGCGGCTGAATACGTTCTGTCCGACGCCGGGGAGCCTAGGGAGTCAGGACAAGGCTCCCCGATGGGTACTCGCCACGTTTATGCCGCTCCAGTCTCCCGATGGGAGTATACATTCCATCCATGGGTGCTTCAGCGACGTGTCTTCGCAGAAGTGGCAGGTTGAAAGCGAGCGGAGGAGGAAAGAGGAGGCCCTTGAGTCAAAGCGGCAGCAGGAAAACTTCATGGACATGACATCACACGAGATGCGGAACCCTCTGGGGGCGATCACCCACTGCGCTGATGCGATTGCGTCGGCATTGTCAACGGTCCAGGAGAAGACGAAAGCGGCAACCGAGGCGCCAACCGGCGTGCCGCCGGATTCACACCCTCAACGGGATGGAACCGCGGAAACAGAAGACAACCGCGGGGAGTCGAGTCGAATCATTGACGAGTGCATCGATAACGCTGAGACGATCATCGCCTGCGCGCAGCACCAGAAACGAATCATCGACGACCTCCTGACGGTATCGAAGCTCGACTCCAAGCTGGTAGCTGTCACGCCGTGCACCGTGGACCCGGTGGTAATGGTGCGGAACGCGCTAAAGATGTTTGAGGTCGAAGCGAAGCGAATCCAGGTCGACCTTAAGATGACAGTGGACGAGTCCTTCACGAGCATGGGGCACGAGTATTTCGACTTTGATCCATCGCGGGCGAAGCAGGTCTTGATCAACCTCCTCACAAACGCGCTCAAGTTTACCAAGAACCGGCCGGTCCGTAACGTGTCGGTCTTCATCAAGGCGTCCAAGACGCGGCCAACGGACGATACGTCGTGCGTCAGGTTCATGCCCCCGTCCTCGGACGAGCCCGAGAACCCGCAGCCGGCGCTGATTGGGCGCAAGAACCCGGTGTACCTGACGTTTGAGGTCAAGGACTCGGGCCGCGGGCTCTCAGCGGATGAGATGCGCCACCTCTTCAACAGGTTCCAGCAGGCGAGCTCGTTCACGCACGTCAAACACGGCGGATCGGGTCTAGGGCTGTTCATCTCACGGCGGCTGACGGAGCTGCAGAACGGCGCGATTGGCGTGTCCAGCACACCAAGGTGCGGGTCAACGTTCGTCTTCTTCATCGAGGCCTATCTGCCTAGCGAGGAGGCGGTGAAGGAAACGGCGCTGGCGGTTTCACCGGCCGACGCGGCCATCATGGAGATGAGTCGGAACGGTCCTGCAAGGGACATGATCCACCGTACGCCCAGCAAGCGGGCGAGCGCGCCGACGTTTGCCTCCCGCACCAGTGAGCCGCGCGTGCCCATGGCCGCCTCCAGCAAGCTCGACGGCATACTAGTCGTCGAGGACAACGTTATCAACCAGCAAGTGGCCCAGCGCGGGCTGATAAACAAGGGCTTCCGGGTCGACGTAGCAAACGACGGCCTCGAGGCGCTCGAGAAGCTCCAGACATCGCGGCTCGCCAGGGAGTCCGGCGATGTAGCGGGCCCCGAGAAGCGGCCCGTGCCGTTCGATCTCGTGCTCATGGACGTGGAGATGCCGGTACAGGACGGGCTCACCTGCGCGCGGAAGATACGCGAGCTGGAGGCGAGCGGCACCGTTTTAGCGGCAGCGGGCGGCAGAATCCCCATAATTGCGGTGAGCGCGCACGCGCGGAGGGAGCAGATTCTTTCGGCGCTGGCGGCCGGGTGCGACGACGTGCTGGTGAAGCCGTATCGCATGGTGGAGCTGCTCGAGAAGATCGAGGTGATTGCGAAGGGGCTTGGGTCTAAGCAATGATGGCCCGGGCCGCTTCCGTCGCCCACGGAGCATTATATCCACGTCGTTGAAGTTGAGGGTTGACACGAAATGTATGAGTACGAAAAAAGAAGGGCAAGCGGGGGAGGTTGTGGTTGTTTCTACTTGCGTTCATTACCCATTCCGTTCCTTTTTTTTCTTCCTTTCACTTCATCTTCACTTCATACCTTCTTGAGCCTCATTCTGCTTCTATTTTATTCTGCCTGTATCAGCATGGAACTTTGGAGTTTTACTTTTGGATCGGCCTGGCCCTCCCTTTAGGGGTATCTTTTTCTTTTCTCGTTTTCGCAAATAGGGGGGTCTTCGTGCCAAACTGGCTAGGTCTTTTATCATTATACCAGGCGTGTTGTTCTTTTTCCTTTTCTAAGATACTACTTTGCTTCTTGATGGCTGCGTGTGGGTCGGTAGGGGAATGGAAAAGAAGGGAAGGGATAGGGAAATAGAGGTTGTCGTGATATTACTAGACATGAAATGAGATGATTTCTAAGACCCCCGGGCGGCTTTGGCTGCTTCGACTGGTTACACCACACGATTGCACGTCTGGTACCGAGTGAGGAGGCTTCAGACGGGGGCATCATAGAGTCGGGGCCAATAATCGGCTGGCAGGATTCGCTGCGAACTCCGGACCGGGCCAGAGACTCTCGACAACTGCGGTACGCTCCCGAGGGTGAAACCCGATTGCTCTGTCTGTATATCGCTATTTCAGAGCTACCAACGGAACGTTCATTGCAAGTTTCCTTCCCTCGACCTCGCCCGGATCACCTCAAGCGTCCCTGTCCCCTGGCTCCAGGCCTTCACGGGATTTCCGATAACGATGCAACGACCTGGTCCTCCTCCCAACGCCAAAACTAAAATGAAGTCAACTGCAACACCCTTACTTGCAACGCCGCGGAAACGACACACCCGAAGCAAAACCCGCGCCATTCCTGGTTTGAACGCCGCCCTCTCCTCGCTGTGCGGGACTTCCCTAACCGCACGTTCCGTCCAAAAGACAGCAAGACCCCTCAGATCCCCTCTGTTATACGGGGCCTTCCACCAATGTATCCCAGCCCGAAGGAACGACCGCGACTTAGATCGGCAGCCCGTCCCGCGAGACAGACGGCCTTGTGAAACGCGGGAAGGCAATGGGTTGTATGTCGCTGAGCTCGGTCCCAGTGCTACTGTGGCTAGCGCGGCCCGGCGACTGCTTGTCCTCTGGATCCTCCGCCGGCTGCTGCTGCACCTCCTGGTGGCCCGCGAGCCTCGACATCTGTGGGGGGTTGCGCTCGAGGGTGAGGAGGGAGGCGAGGAACATGGCGCCGGCTATGTACAGCATCACCTTTACCTCCTCGGCGAAGGCATTCGCATATACTTTTTTGATCAGGTTCTGGTCCTGGGAGGAGAGGTCGGTGATCGTGGACGGGTTGAGATGAATCTCCTCAAGGGCATCGGTGCTTATACTACCCTTGAGAGAATCATTGGTGTGGTAGTTGAAGATAATGGTGCAGATCGAGATGCCGAGGCATCCGCCAAGGAGTCGCGCCTGGGAGATGACGCCGTGGGCCGTCGCGAGGTCCTCCTTGGACACCTGCAACGACACGGCCGTCGTCGCCGCGCTAAAGCAAAGCCCTACTCCAAACCCCACGATCACCTGGAACCCATACAGCGCGGCGTTGGAAGAGGTCGGCTTGTCGATCATCGTCATGAAGCCGACGCCCAGCAGCTGCAGCGCGGAGCAGACGACGAGGACGGCGGATGTGTTGTTGCGCTTCCGCGAGGCGGCGCCGGCGGCGAAGGAGGCGAGGGCGCAGGAACCGAGGAGGGGGAGGAGCTTGAGGCCGGCCGTGAGGGCGTTGTCGTTGTGCACGATCTGGAAGCGCTCGGGGATTATGACCATCAGGCTGAGGTAGACGAAGCCCGTGAGGAGCGTGACGCTGTCGCGTCCCTCTTCTTTAGTTCATGTGGCAAGGGCCCGTGGGGAAGTTAGTTACTTACACCAAGGTCGCCGTGAAGACTCTGTTCTTCAGCAGATTGACGGGGAAGATGGGCTTTATGCCTCGGAAGGAGCCGGTGTTGAGGATGGCCTGCCATGCCATGAATGCAATGCCGCTTGTGGCCGAGAGAGCCAGGACCGCGACGTTAACGGCGTCATTCCACATGGACCGTTCGGCGCCGGCCTGCTGGAGGCCGACGATGAGGAGGCAGCAGGAGGAGAGCAGAGTGGCGCTGCCGAGGAAGTCGATCTTCTTTACTGACTCCATGGAGTACCGCGTTCGGGCCGGGCCCCCGGTGTCTTGGTGCGTGGGCCAGGCAATCGCCATGACCACCATGGTGGCCGCGCTGAAGGGAATGCTGCTGGAGGTTAGCTCGATGGTACGTCGGCGCTTCGGATAGAGGGCGGCTTACTTCATATCAAATACCCACCTCCAAGTGGACAGCTCGGAGATGACTCCGCCGAGGATGGGTCCCAGGACGAGAGATATGGACAGAGTGCTTCCGATCATGGCTCCGATGAGGCTAGGCTTGTTTACAGGGCCATACTCGGTGAGAGTTATCTGCGCGAGGCTGTAGAGTCCCGAACCGCCTACGCCCTGGAAGGCACGGGACACGATCCTACGGAGAGTTAGCGGCAAGGTCTTGAGGAACCTGGGCCTCTGAGGCTCACAGTTGGAGCATGGTCTCGGCTCTGGCACACGCGAGTGAAAAGCAGAGAAACATGAGCCATGACATGAGGAGGACGTCCCGCCTCCCGTAGACGTCACTGATACGTGAGAGGAAAACCGAGAATCCTGTCTCCTGGTTAGTCCTCTCCACAACATTTCACGGGACTTGGGGATGCTTCTCACCCATGTACGAAAGCAGATACGCGAGGATAACCCAATGGATGTTGGCGAACTCTTCCAGGTCCTTGGAGATGGAGACCATCGAGGTTGCCACGATGGCGGCGTCGAGGCAGGAGAAGAAGAAGCCGATCAGGATGCTTTTCAAGTCAGCCACCTCCAGCTGGCCCAACGAGGCGCCGTTCCGGGAAGTGTTCTTACCACGCGATGATGAGGATTCGGCGGGGCTTCGAGAGGCGGTGGCGTCCGACGGGTTCGGGATCGCTGGGCTGGGTGAGCGGGCTTCGGGCGTCGTCGCCAAGGACGTTGCCCACGTCGGGGTTGGGGTGCCGGAGGTAGCTCCGTCGCGGCCAGCCCACGCCGGGGGCGGAATGGGGGCGCATCACGGTCTCTGATGCTTGCGGATTTGAAAGATGTGTCAATTAAGCCTCGGGTCTCGCTTGGAAGGATATGCTGTTGTGGTCGAAGGCTCGAGATCCCTTGGAATATGGGGCACAAAAATAGAGGCTCCCTTGATAAAAGCCCTGGGATGGAGGAGTTGAAGGAAAGAGAGGAGGTGGTGGAGTCATCCAGTGGCTAGATGTGACTGGAGCTTCCAGGTGAGGAGATAGGGCAAGAGGAGTTTCACGGGAGGCTAGGGCTCCAGTGCCGTCCATGAAGAGGTCCAGGTCAAGATCAAGGGTGGCAGAGCATGATATTCCTGTCTAGCCAGGGCTTTCGTCATGGGAAGGTTATTCCTAAGCACATCCCAAGATCACCTGGGAGGCGGCCGTCATGTCTGGGATGAGTCGTGGGCGTCTACAGTGGCGCAAGGTCCAGATTGTGCCAGGAAGCATATGGACCAAGAAACGTGGTAGGCCTGCTGGTCCTGCTTGGAACAAACTCCTGGCCCTTGATCGTGCAAGGACAAAGCGTGGCGTGGATCTGGTCGTTCAAAGAACCACCTGGGGGACAATGCCACAAATCCGGGGCTTGAAGGGAGATAAGTAGAAAGGGGGCATGGCCACTCCTCCCGCCGAACCCGCCCCACCGCCGGCCCCCTTGAGACAAACCGGGGACGGGCGAGAGACAGCCCCCCTCCAGCCAGGGCATATCCCCTGTGTGCTCCCGACACCGTTACGCCAGAGCCCAGCCCCAAGTATAGAGCCCCCACGAGCAAGCGGGCCTGCGCTCAAATCTCAAGTCGAGAAGCGTGCAGTCCTGAGACCAGGTCCCGTTTCTGAGCAGAGTGTACCAGGGAGAAGGGAAGAGAAGCGATACGTCAGGATACGCTCCCGGCGGGCTGGTCTACTTGAAGGAGAGAGAAGGGACGCGAGCCCCCGTTCGTGGAATGATCTGACGGGTTTTGGAGCCGTCGGTTACACGCGGGTGGGGAACATGATGGCCCGCGTTTTCGCTATAGACCGGGCCTGTGTGCTACCCTCTCGGTCAAGCCGCGGCGCCGAACCTGCGTATTCAAACCCCTCCGGTCTCCAGCCGGCCCCCCTCCGGGTTCCACTCTCCTTCCAGTCCAGAGGTCAGAGGGCGTGGACCTGGGGCCGAGTGACGGGAGGCGGCGGGGAAGGGGTACACTCTGAGATCTTCCCTAACGGTGGTGGCACGCGAGCCAAGGACTGCCTGACGGGTGTGGTGTCTTGTTTGACGAGACGCCCGCCCCCAGCCATGGCTTTCCTGTCATGTGAGGCTCGGCGTACATGGCTTCCGTCGTGCTAGGACAAAAGATAGAGAGGGAAAATCTCGTAAAGGGCGCCGCGGAATGTCTTAGACGCTCGCTTGTAGCCGCCCAGTTATTATCCTGTGTCGCCGTTGTGATACGCGCCCCCCGTTCCCCACCTTGGAAAGGGGGGGACGGACCCGTCATGGCTTCAAGAGGGTCGGAAGAGGGCGGTTGGGGGTCTTTATTTGGAGACATTTGCTGCGGGGAGCCTCTTTGTTCTATACCTGACTCTGGCCCTCGCCGCGATATAGTCCTCCTTCCTGTCTGGTGTTGTTTGATCCAGCCCAAACACCCAGCCTCGACAGCGGCAGAAGGGGATCTCGTGTCACGCGTATGCGGCATCATTGGTCACGGCATTAGACAGCCTGTATAGAGATATTGCCTGCATAGACAAGCCCTGGAGCTGCGAATGAGGGGAGGGGAAAAGGGGGGCTGGCTGGGATAAAGGGGGTAGGGAACCGGGCACGTCTCTGCGGGGGCCCGTCCCAGTGTAACCGCCACCTGCCTAATCTTTCTCCTTCCTGCCTGTGGGCCCGTGTGAGGCGTGGGTTGGACAGGATGCGAGTGACGGGGGGTTGCGTGGGACCCCGGCTGCGTGGACCGGACGAACTGGCTCGGTTCGTGGGTTCGGGCGTGGATTGGGAGATCTTGTGAGTCTGTGCTGCGGGAGGAGTCACCGTGGAGAGCTCGGAGACCGATGGGTTGGTGTGATCCCGCCGTCTGCCCTGATACATACAAGAATACCCCCATGTAGCCGAACCCGGGGCGGTTGTTTGTGCCGTGGACGTGGGATATAAGGGGTCATACTCGGCCTCATGAGGCGTCGGCGCTGCCCGAATAAGGCCTGGACGAGTTTCCGGAGGATCTCGTGGCTGGGCTGTAATATCCTGGGGCGCTGAGCTGACTGCTCATCGACCATCAACCGGGCGTTCGTGGCGGCAGCCTCCATGACGAAAAGGCGGGTGTAGCCGTTGCGCTCGACCTTGACTGGGAACGGTGCCATTCACACCAGTTTGCGGCGGCCGCCACGCTGCAGCCCATCCCCGCCACGGCGTTTCTTTCCAGAAACAACGCTCCCGTAGCCCGCCTACAGGGCGTTTCCATCTCTCCGAAAGATGAAACGCGCTGCAACGTCTGTTTGACCAGGCGCTGGAAAGCCGTTGTCCTTGCGCCACGGCATGGCCGAGGGAAGCCGTAACAAGGGGAATATGATGTAAAAGCGCCTTGCCGTGTGGACATTATTTGAGACGTCGTGTAGGAAGAGAGAAATCCACTCTTCTTTTTCGGCTGGTGGCAGATCCAGTTCGAGTTCGAAGTGGTGACAAGAGGTGTGAACACGGCATATGAACGCCGTGTATTCCGGGGTGGCTCCGGGCAAGGTGGGGCCTTGGAGCCGGAGCCAAGTCCGGGTCCGCCAATAGGCAGCCAAGGTCGGCCAGGAGGGGCAAATACCTCGGGGATGCACGCAGGCAGGCGAGCCTGTGGCCTGGTAGTGCTGGGGAGAAGGCCAGTAATAAGACGGCTGGAACGTCGGTCCGCCTCATGAGCTGAGGGTATGCCGAGAGCCTTTGGGCTGGCTTGGGAGTTCTGCCTGCAGAGCATCCAAAATCCTCAGCCGTGAGGATTATCATTTTCCACCTTGGGATAAGCGCAAGGCTCGATTATCAAAAGGGCCAGCAGTTAAGCTGTGAAAGGGAAACATGAAGTCGATCTGTTCCCGATATGTCCAAGCTATCTTTAGCAAAGTGGCGAAGCAGAATCATTCTCAGCCACTCGCATAGCCACTCCGCTCATGTTCGTTCTGAACCTCGCCCAGTCCCCGCAAGATGTTTGGGGTTAACAGACATGTTATAATTGGAAGATCGTTTCCAACTTGACTTCAAATACTCCACAAGCCTCGGTAAGACGGATGAACTTATGCAAGTCTTATTATCTTGAACTGGGTCGTTTTCTGTCTGCATTTGGCATGCAATCCGGCGAAGAAGAGCATTATAAAAAAAAGGGCTTGTCTTTCTGCAACAGCATTAGCATCGGTTTTTTGTAATCAATATTCTTACATATATCTCTCTTACAGTTCCAACCCACCCACTCAGAAAATCCAGCCCAGCATGAAGGCCGTGCTTTTCCACCTGCTCTCCCTGTGCGCTCTGGCCCGGAGCCAGGCAGGGATGACCGTGTATGGGTGCTCTGGCACCAATTTCAAAGGCGATTGCCAAACCTACGACTGTCCATATGAAGGCTGCTGCGAGCTGCCCCCCTTCTTCCAGAACAGCCTCGTCTCCGTCAAGTCGACCGGCCCGTACGGTTTCCGTCTTTTCACGAACGCAGGGTGCTCCGGCCATTGCAATGACAATGACAACGCCAGCCTGCAGGTCGACGGCGAAGGCTACAGCAACATTGGCCCAGCAGCTTTCGCGTGCGTCGACGGCCCTTACTAGCCCGTTCCAGGACGTTCCTGTTCCTACAGGTTCTGGGGTGATCGGCTAGAGCAGGCTTCGTGTGGCGAGGATGCTAGCACATACTGGCTGGAGCGCCACGAGCACGGCTATGAAGTTGGAGCCAGAGTGGCTTTCGCTTGGGTTATAAAGGCAGAAAGGTTCTCGCTGACGCGAATTTACAAAGCCATTGCAGAAGTAAGTAAGTGTTGCCATATGCTACGTTTTGTTCCGTGGGCGAGGAGCTAAGAAATATTGTGCAAAGATGGTTCGACGATTCGATGTTTAGGTACATGGGCCTGTATACGGGATGAAGGCTGTTGAACCTCGAGTATTGTTATTCTGCCAGTTGTTCCCTCTATTGCAGAGATAATGAAAGAAGTTCTGTCATGTCTACCATTCAAGGGTTATTCGTGCTTGGGTCAGTTACATTTGGTCGAAGGAGGTACCGGCAATATTTCTGTCGCGATACCATAACGTCTAGCACCTGGGTACTTCTCCCTCGGATATAATCAGTACCAGAAGCATAATATACTTAGGCGTGTCACAGAGTTGTAATAGCCACAACATCTACATACCGAAGCCCACTTACCCGTTGCGACAGAGTCATGCTTTCCTGCCAGACCAAAGTCTCTCCCAGCAGGACGTTCCTGCACTATGCCGTCGAATACCAAAGGCGTGCTGGAAGGTGGCCCGAATGCACGCGGCGCCTCCCCGACGGGACGTCCCGCGGGCGTGGGCGTCTTGGGTGCCACCTCCCGCGGCTAATCCCTCCTCGCGTCCCGCTTGCCGCGCTTTGGCCGCGGGTAGGAGCCCTTGCCCAAGCGCAGAGACATCCGCCAATGAGAAAGGAAAGCCGCGAACATGGCTTCCCATTTACACAAACATCTGCTGTCCCACTTGCAGCTTCTCTGTGGTTGCTTGATTGGCGAGACACTTTGCAGTGTTCTTTGTGCTGGCAGCTCTGGCCCCTGAAAGAAAGGATGAAGGAAGGGCAACAGAAGCATCTGTTAGAAAGCGCTCCTGTATCTACGCAAGGGCACGTTCGCGCGCGCCATCGTGTTGTTATTGTTGTGGTCGCTTGTGTTGTGGGGATAGCCCAGAAAGTATGATTCACGTTTGCCTGCTCTGCACCTTCACTTACACCATGTTTACGCCTGCACCAGACATCAGACACACCTCCTCTGTATACATGTAAACAGACGCGCTCCTTCACCTGATGGCTCCAGCTCACTCTCCCTCATACCGTGATCACTGACTCCCTTACCAAGCTCCAGCTCCCTTAGTGCACTCCCTCCCTGTGTACTGCCTACCTACTTAACCAAACGCGTTTCCTTTTAACGTATCCTCCCTCCTTCAACTTCGTTTTCCTCCTCACACCCTCACTCCTTCTCGACTCCTTACCACCTCGTACTTTCACCCTACCTGATCAGCACTTCGTGTTTCCACAGCAGTCATTGTTGATGAGCACCCAAACAAACAAGAACATCCCCAAGTCAGCCACGATGGAAGACATCGCCATCGTCGGCTTGGCTTGCCGCTTCCCCGGCGAAGCTACCTCTTTGAAGAACCTCTGGGAAGAGGTCCTCGCCAAGGGAAAGTCCACTTGGTCCGAGTTCCCGCCTGAACGCTTCAATGTCGACGGCGTCCACCACCCGGACAACCAGAGGCAGGGCTCCGTAAGTTGCTTCCATCCATGTGGTCCCCTTGAGCTCTGTGCTGACAAGTTACCAGCTCTCCTTCCGTGGTGCTCACTTCCTCAAGGAGGATGTTGGCGCTTTCGATTGTTCGGTATGTTGGCCCCTTCCGGAGACGCGTCCGTCCTTCCTCACTGACGCTTTGGTAGTTCTTCGATATGAACCCCAACGACGCGGTTGCCGCAGATCCGCAGCAGCGGAAGCTTATGGAAGTCTCCTTTGAGGCTCTTCAGAATGGTGAGTTCCTTCCCTGCCCAGGTGGCTTTGGTGTGGCGCTTGTCGTCTAATGTGATATTCAGCCGGTGTGAAACTCGAGGATATGGCGGGCACCGATACCGGTGTTTACGTTGCGTCGTTTGTCAAAGGTAAGCAGTGGATCTATGAATCTACTTTGTCTATTGTGACTTCAGTTGTGCTGACTCTGTGCTTAAAGACTATGAGCAGATCACCCACCAGGACTCGAACTTCCTCCCGCAGTATGCGGCCACCGGAACCGCCAATGCGCTTCTGTCCAACCGCCTCTCGTACTTCTACAATGTATCGGGCCCGAGCATGACGGTCGATACCGCCTGCAGCGGAAGCCTTGTAGCCGTCCACTTGGCAGCCCAAAGCCTTCGCACACACGAGACTTCAATGGTATGTGGGACATTGCACGCTTAATCTCAACATGTTGGCTTCGAATAACTAACTCTGTTTCTAGGCCATTGTCGGAGGCTCGAACCTCATTCTATCTCCTCACACAATGTTCCCCATGGACCAGATGGGCCTTCTTAGCCCGGATGGAAAGTGTTTCACCTTTGATTCTCGGGCCAATGGATACGGCCGCGGAGAAGGCGTTGGCGTTGTGATCTTGAAGAGGCTCTCCGACGCTATCAAGTGCAGGGACACCATCCGGGGTGTTATCCGCGGGTCCAGGGTCAACCATGATGGCCGAACGCCGGGTAAGTTGCTCAGTAGGTGTTCAGGTGGAGTTTGCTCTGCTAACGTCACTGGTTATAGGTATTACCATGCCCAGCAAGGATGCCCAAGCTCAGAATACGTGTGAGCTCTACAAGATGGTGGGCCTGGATCCAAACCAGACCGGCTACGTCGAATGCCATGGTACTGGAACCAAGGCTGGAGATCCAACCGAGTTGAAGGCCATCTCCGAAGCTCTTTGCGCTCAACGCTCCAGGGACAAGCCTCTTCTCGTTGGCTCCATCAAGGCCAACACCGGGCATCTCGAGGGTGCTGCCGGAGTGGCCGGCCTGATCAAGGGCATTCTGTGCCTGGAGAAGGGCGTGATCCCGCCCAACACCAACTTTGAGAAACCAAACCCGGCGATCCACTTTGAAGAGTGGAACTTGAAGGTAAGAGGAACCGCTCCTCAGTGCTCATTCTGTGTCAACTTGAGGCCAGCTACTAACAAGGATCGTCACCAGGTCCCTCTTGAGTTGACGCCCTGGCCCATAAGCGGCCCTCGTCGGATAAGCATCAACAGCTTTGGCTTCGGCGGCACCAACGTCCACGTCATCTTGGACGACGCTAGGTCATACCTTGCCGAGCGTGGGCTCGATGGCATCCATTGTTCTGCCCCGTACCCTACAATCTTCCAGACCGACAAGGCCACTGGGAACGGCCAAGACTCGGGCGTCGAGGACAACGACTCGACTGATGCCATCGATGTCTCTACTTGCACCACAGCCGGGGGTGACGTGTCGCCCATGACGCTGGCCCCTTCGCTTGACATCAAGAAAACTCGGCGCGGTGGACATCAGGATCCATCGTTCCTGCGAATTTCCAGCAACAGCTCGAAGGGCTCAAGCTCCCCGGCATCTCGGGTGTCTTCGTTCTCAAGCGGCATCGAAGCTGGAGCCAGGACTCCTTCCACACATTCTCTGCCGAGCTCGGTGGGCGCGGATGATCCCAGCGGAGGCGTGGCAAAGATTGTCTTTCCGTTGTCTTGCGACGACAAGACGGTGTTCCCCGAGTTCGTCGACAGAATCATCGCCTATCTCTCCGCCGGAGGCTATCGTTCGCCTGGGCACCTACGAGACTACGCCCACACCTTGGCTCTCCGGTCCTCGGTATTCAATTGGCGCGCCTGCTTCGTCGACGACTCGTCCAGCGGGCTTATACGCCAGCTTCGAGAGGCAGAGGCGGACGACCTTGTCCAGGCGCCACCAACCCCAACCGGCGTTTGCTTTGTCTTTGGCGGCCAGGGCGGCGTTTGGGCCGAGATGGGCCGCGACCTTCTCTGCTTCAAGCCGTTCAGAGAGAGTCTGGAGGCCGCGAACACGTTCATGCGCACCAAACTTCGGTGCCCCTTTGACCTCTTGGAGGAGTTGGAACGGCCGGCCGGCGCTACCATGATCGCCTGCCCGTTTGTCTCGCAGCCAGCCACCACGGCGCTGCAGATCGCCCTTGTTGACCTTGCCCGTTCCTTCGGCATTGTCCCGCAGTACGTCGTCGGCCACTCCTCCGGCGAGATTGCAGCTGCGTACGCGGCTTCGGCTATTAGCTGCACCCAGGCATGGGCGCTTGCTTACTTCCGAGGCCTGCATGCCGTCAAGCTGGAGAGGGAGAACCCCAAAATCAAAGGGGGCATGATGGCGGTGGGAGTGTCTGCCGAGGAAGCCAAGGAGTACGTCTCAACCTCGCAGTCGGTTGAAGTGGCCTGTATAAACAGCCCGTCTCTCGTTACCCTCTCCGGAGACCGAGCCGGCATCGACACGATCGCCGCAGACCTAGCCCAGAAGGGCGTCTTCCACAAGGTCCTAAACATTCCCGTGGCATACCACTCTCGGCACATGGATCTGATTGTCAACGGCTACAAAGCTTCTGTCCACGAGATTACCCCCGACACGCCTTCAGACGGGCCAGTCATGTTCTCGTCCCTCCACGGCAGGGTGGCCGACTCTTCGGAGCTCAGTCTCGACTATTGGGCCCAGAACCTGACCAGCCAGGTGCGCTTCTCTGACGCTCTCTGCTGCTTGGAGGCAGTCAATACCCAGCAGAGGCCGGGTGTGTTCATCGAGATTGGTCCCAGCAACAGCATGCGCAGGCCTACTCTGGACACTATCACGCCGTTTTACAACTCCTCATCCCCTCCGGAGTACTTGTCACTTCTCAAGACGGGCGTTCGAGGCATAGATATCCTGCTTGGTGCCCTTGGAAAGTGCTGGGCCCTGGGTGTCCCTGTGAAGCTCCACGAGGCCCTTGAACAGTAAGTGCCTCCCGAATAACACCCTTGGAAGCACGGCACTAACCAGTTTAGAAATACCAACTTCGCTTGGCTCGGGAGCCCCCAACGTCTCGCCGATGCCCCGCTCCGGCCGTGGAACCATTCCCGAAAGTTCTGGCACGAGACTCACCGCGGCGCGGCCGACCGATACCGCTCCAATGGCAGAAAGGATCTTGTTGGCGTGCGTTCCGCTGACTCGAGCGAGCAGCGGTCCACGTGGAACCACTTCCTTCGCCTGCACGAGAACCCTTGGATCCGGGACCACAAGATCCAAAACATCATCCTCTATCCGGCCGCCGGCATGGTAGCAATGGCTGTCGAGGGCTTCAGCCAGGTCGTGTCTGATCGTGCTGATCTCGCGGGCTTTTATATCGAAGCCTTCGCCATTGAACACCCCATGGTCGTCCCTGAGGGTGACCATGGACTCGAGGTCTCGATGGTTCTCACCAACCTCGGCCGCGATGACTTCGAGCACTCGTTTGAGATCTCCTCGAAGCATCTCAACGGCCAGTGGCAGAAGAACGCCTCTGGGCGCATCATGCTCCGCAGGCAGTCCGACATTGCGCCATTTGAGTTCGCTCAGTACGGGACTCAGAGAGATTCCCTGGAACACAAGCTTCACTCTAGCATGCACCCGACCCAGCTCTATGCCGCGGTAGAGGACCAGGACCTGAACTACGGCCCAATGTTCCGCAACATCACATCAGTCAAGGTGGTCTCTGACGACGCCAATGGTCCTCCGGCCTGTATTAGCACGATCAGCGTGCCCGACACCAAGAGCAAGATGCCATGCCAGTTCGAGTACCCGCACATTGTCCACCCGGCGACGCTCGACTCGATGATGCAGACCTTGTTCGCCGTCTATCCCACAAGCATGATTCCCACGGGCATTGACAAAATCTGGATCTCCGCGCAGCTTTCCGGGAAGGCTGGCCAGGAATTCCAGGGATACTCTACCGGCACAAAGGAGGGTATTAGTGGCGCGCTGGGCACCATCGCAATGACAACAAGCGGGTGGGACGTGCCATCTGTCGTGATGGACGGCGCCCGGTTCACCAAGATGGCCCGCCTGTCTGTCGAAAAGGGGGGTCACATTCCCCTGCGTCGCAATCTCGCCTCCGAGATCGTCTGGAAGGAAGACGTCACCTCGGCCAAGTTCGACGACTTTGAGACGTTCCTCTCACATTTGGCGCACAAGTTCCCTGGCCTTTCGGTCCTCCAATTTGGGCTGGACGCCTCCATGACCGAAAGGGTTCTGAGGACCCTGCATCCACAGACCAAGGAGAGGTGCCACCTCTCCCGATTCACCCTGTCCGGCAATGACGGCGGCACCAAGACCCTCAGCGCGGTCACGGAACTGCTGAAAGATTCGCCTGCTCTCAGCTGTATCGAGGCTCGCAAATATCCCACGGCCTCGGAGGAGCAGTTCCCCAAGTACAACCTCATCGTTTCCGACAGCTCCTCGGCTGACATGCTTGGAGACTTCCGGAAGTGGCTTCTTCCTGACGGCTTCTTCCTCCAGATAGCCGGTGACCCTGTATCGTACGGGACAGTCGCGCCCGCGGGATCTGTTAGCCGTGGCTGGAAACGTCATGAGGAGTGCGAGTTTGTACGCTGTTCCTCTCTGGATCTGCAGTTCCGGCTGCACCGACGGAAGGCAGAGACTCAGGGGTACCCTGGCCGCGAGGTCGTTTTCCTCGTTCCCGACAAGCCGTCCGCCGTGACGGAGGCAATGATTCGCAGTCTCTTCAACGTCTTCCAGAACAGCGGAGTCAAGGTCACCAAACTTAGTCTGAGCGGCCTCATCCAATGCGCCTCGGCAGCCACCCCGATCCGCCCCTTCAAGTCGGACGGCACTCCCTGTGTGTCGTTCCTGTCCGCCCAGGAAGACAAGGATTTCGTCTTCAACTGGAACGACGAGAAGTTCACGGCATTCAAGCACCTTCTCAAGAATACCAAGTCCATCCTCTGGCTGACCAGGAGTGTCTACATGGACTCGTCAAACCCTCAAGCCTCGCTCATCGTCGGGTTGGCTCGCACCCTGATGTCCGAGGACCCCGAGAAGAAAATCGTCACTCTCGATACCAGCGGCAAAGGACTGGCAGCCTCGTGGGCCGGCCTGTGCCTGGAGGTTTTCAGGAGGTCCTTCTCCAGTGATGCGCTTGAGCCTCGGGATGTCGAGTACTCCACCGATGGCAAACGTCTATTTGTCCCGCGTCTTCGCACTCTGCGCATGCTGAACAGGGCCATTGATGGGACTGGTCCGGACGAGGTTCAGAGCAAGCTTTTTGCTGAAGACTCAGATCGCTTCACTCTAGTGCTCAAAGGCATTGGAAGCTGCCACGAGTTGAGCCACTGGGAGAATATTGGGAAGCACGAGAACAAGTTGGGTTCGAGGGAAGTTGAGATTCAGGTTGTTTCGGCGCCCCTGCTGAGGGAAGACTTTGAAACGGCCCTCGGCCGTACGACTCTCACCTCTCTGGGCCTCGACATTTGCGGCCGCATCACCAAGGCTGGAGACGATGTCCACGATCTGAAGAGGGGCGACTTGGTGGCCGGCATTTCCTTGCAAGGTGCCTTCCAGAGCACTGTCCGCCTGGACCGCGGCCTGGTTTGCAAGGTGCCCGGGAACGACACGCGCCTGGGATCAAAGTTCCTGCTGGGCTGCTATCTTTCAGCATGGTATGCAGTCGAACCGTTCGCCCAGAACACGCTGAAGCGGGAGATATTTGGCGGGAAGACGCACACTATTCTCGTCCACGATGCCACGAGTGCCCATGGTCAAGCTACCGTCATCCTCGCCGAGGCATTGGGGCTCCAGGTTTATGCCACTGCTGGCGCTGATACGAAGGAGGCCATACAAGAGTTGGGTGTTCAGGAAGACCGCATCATTCCTCTCGGGGCGCTCTCCCGCTGGAATGGAAAGGTGGACATCGTGTACGATCCGACGGGATCTCTCTCCTCGAAGAGTGCCCAGCATGCCAGGCTCTGTAAGTGCTTCGTCCTTGTAGTGTTCAGGTTGTGGGAGTAAATGCTAACAGGTAACCTATAGGTTACGCATCGTTGAAGCAGCACTCGCGCACCAGTGGGGATCGATCCTCCCAACCTCCTCCGGGTGGTCAACCTGAGATGGTCCGCTGTATCGATCTACGATCGATTCTTGCCGACGGAGACTCTCGATCGTCAGCCATGAGAATCATCGCGCAGATCCAGTACAAGGCTAACAACGGGCTTCTTCCCATCGACTCCATGAAGCACGTCGAGTCCAAGGATTTGGCCCAAATCAACAACATCATTGCCGGGACCGGGGAGGGTTATGCTCCAGGTCGTATTCTCAGCATGACGGCCACTCACGACACCCAGGTTCCTACGGTAGTGTCCAAGAAGGTGGCACCGCTCTCGACTCACATATCCCCATCTGGAGCGTATGTGCTTGTGGGAGCATTTGGAGGAGTAGGCGAGATGATCGCCGATCTGCTGGTCCGTGGCGGAGCCAAGTCGCTCGTCTTCCTCTCGCGCCGGGGAGCAGAGTCGCCCCAGGCCCAGGTCCTTTGCAGCAAATTGCAGGAACAAGGCGTTGAAGTCGTCACCTGCGCTGTCGATGTAGCCGATCACGCGGCCTTGAAAGCAGTCTGGAAGTCGATTGTCCAGCGGGTCAACGTCTTGGGCGTAGTCCAGTGCGCCGCCGTTTTCAAGGTATGGGACATCCTGTTCTTCCTTCATTTAACTGGAACACCGCTAACAGTATCAATAGGACGTCATCTTTGAAAACATGACCTACGACGACTGGGTCTCCTCGATTCGGCCAAAGACCCTGGGGTCATGGAACTTGTTCTCCGTCCTCAAGGAATCGTCCGGCGTCCTCGGACGTCGCCGCAAGCCCTGGCTGCTGTTCCTGTCCAGCGCCTCGGGTGTTATTGGCAACAGGGGGCAGGCAAACTACGCCGCAGGCAACGTATTCCAGGACGCCCTCGCCCACCGTGCCAAGTCCCAGGGCTTCCACGCCGCCTCGCTCGACTTTGGGCCCATCCTTAGTGCGGGGGTCCTCGAGCGGCACGAGCACCTCCTGCAGACTCTCAAGGCAAGTGGATTCTTTGGTATTCAGCCGGAGGACTGCCTCGAGGTTGTGGAAAGGGCCATCTGCGGAGAGGTAGCCGAGGGCGAGACCCTACCCACGCAGATCGTCGTCGGCGTCGGAACGGGCGGCCTGGTCCGTCAGATTAACCCGTCGGATCCCTACTTTGTGCGCACGGCGCTGTACTCGGTCCTCTCGCGTGTCGACCTCCCACCCGGCGACCTCTCGGACTTGAGCGGCAGCACTTCTCACGGTGCCCCTGACGCCGGCGGCGTAGAGAACAGCATCGAGGGCCTCTCACAGGAACTGGCGGCTATCCTCGCCAAGAGCATGAACATGAAGGTGGAGGATATTGACATACATAAGCCACTTGAGGGCTTTGGCGTGGACTCGCTTGTGGCGACGGGGGTGAAGAGTAAGGTGTTTGCGAGGACGGGCGTGGCAGTCTCGCCCTTTGAGCTCATGGGCGGGAAGAGCATTGAGGGTTTGGCGGGAATGTTGGCGGAGAGGATGGCCAAGTAAGGCATTGGAAGAAGTTTGGGACAACAAAGAGGGTGTGGGTGGTAAGGGTTGGGAGAACACTGACGATGTCATGTTTGATTTGTGAGACTAAGGTCGTGGGGAAAGTGCTGGAAGAACAACGGCGATGTCACATTTGATTTGCGAGGCGAAGGTCGTACAAGGCGGATTGGTCGAATTGTGGGATTGTCAAAGTTATGGGGAATGATGTGGTCTACATCCTGCTGGAGTTACTAAAGATATTCGTTGAAACCATTGTAAACTCGAGAAAAGGAGATGCATGGGCAGGTCACCTACCCCTTCAAGTGTGTAAAGAATATGCGAAACGAAGTCTTTATTGTGATACTTCTCTATGCTTCGCCACGGTAGGAGATGCCGGGCAAGTAGGTTTATACACACTAGAGCCACATCGGGTCCTATCCAGAGCTTCATGTCTCGGCTCTCGAACCACTGTGGGATCTAATCCACCACATGAATACCTCCTGGGCTGTACTCTCTCTCCCCTTTGCAACCCTGCCATTTCTATACAGACGTTTTCCACCAATCGTCCACGCATAAGGTCCGCCTTACCCCCCAATTCTATTCTTATACCAGAAGGCCTCCACTCCCGGCCTTGGTTCGATTCCCAGTATGAAAGGGCTTACGACTTCTCGACCTTGTCCTTGACATCCTCCTTGACCACCTTGACCTCCTCCTTGACCTCCTTGGCCTCCGCCTTGATGCCCTCGATGGCCTTGGTGGGGTCGTGCATGGCTATCCGGGACACCTGGACGACGCCGACGCAACCCAGGAAGAAGTTGACGGCCGCCAGCCTGCAATTTCACATCATTAGACCGGGCTCAGGTTTTACGGGCAAAGGGGTGGTAGGGAACGCACAGGTAGTTCTTGGGGGTGATGATCATGCACCACCGCGTCCAGATGAGGCCGGTGGCGGTCAGGGCGAGGTTCTGGGTGACGGAAAGCTTCTCGACGGGGCGGGCGAAGTCGGAGATGCCGGCGATGACGAGGGCCCACTGCTTCTGTTAGCTGCACCGCTCTCTCGGGAGGTGTGGTCCCGGACTATATCGAACGAACCTTCATCACGGGGGCCCTTGCATACAAGTTAGTAATCCCGTTCTTATGCCTGCATCGCACACATTACACTTGAGAGAAACGCAGGGGCGACTCACCAGAAGTGCACCGTCTTCACGCCGATGGGGCTCTCCCACGCCCTCTTGAACCAGCTCTGGCCCTCCCCCGCCGCGGCGCCGCCGCCCCCGCTCTGCCACCGCCTCTGCCCGCCGCTCCGGGATCCGCCCCGGAGGGGGCCCGCGGCGCGCGCCCTCCACGCGGGACCCAGGGGCTGGCGGAAGAGGGGGCGCGAGGCGCTGGCGAAGGTCCTGGTGGCGGACATTGTGTGTCTTTTTTCACGGGGCTCTTCGTGTGGGTTGCGGCGCTCGAAGGTTTCGCTCTTTCGCGTGGCGAGGCGGGTTCGTCGTGGGGGGATCGGGAGAGGTCGGTGGTTTTGATAGTTGGAGGTCCGGGCTCCGGTGCGCGATAACGGAATTTTGGTATTGTTGGGGGTGCTGGCCCTCCGGCGTCCGAGCTTCCCGCCCCACGGACGCTGCGGGTCAGTGTTATGTAAGCAGGGACGAGAATGGGTGGTCTTTCAGCGAATGGGAGGGCGGGGAAGTCAGCAGGGAGGTTTTTCCGAGCCGGGATTCCCAATTGCGCTCCCGAAAATAGAGCTCCGGGAAGTTGGGAGAGACCACCAAATCGACGACGGAATAACCCCTCGCGCGAGCACACGAGACGAAGAACCGAAAAGATGTCGGGCCGATACGCATTCACGCAGACGGTTAAGGAGCTGCGGTTCTTGTTCTGCCAGTCGTCGGAGCACAGCGCTGCCGTGAGGTGAGGCGCTCCCCTTTTTGCACGCGTGCGACAAAACACCCCGGCAACTCGGCCATGTCCTTCGAGGGGCGGGGGCTGGAATGGGAGGGGTGGTTTTGGGGGTATGGAGCTGACGGAGATAGGACGTTCCTGACGAGGGCGTATCCCACGATGAAGAAGAACAACCCGCACGTCCCGATCCTGATCCGCGAGGGGACGGGGGTCCTCCCCAGGATCTACGCGCGATACGGTGAGCTTTGATTCTCCCTTGCGGAAGCCCTCTTAATGCAGAGGCCTTCCTTGGCTCCGGGGCTCGGGGAGGATGAGGCTAACGGTTGCAGACCTTGGGAAGGAGAAGAGCCAGTCGTTAGAAGGTATGTTCGGTGCCGCTGGTGGAGAAGGCTAGAGGACGAGGCTAACGGCTGCAGGCCTTACGGATAAGCAGGTCGAGGACACGATCACGGGGCTCGTCAAGAACGGGGGTGCGTGAGCGCGGGGGGTTCCGGGGACTGTACATATGCACTGTCACAATAGAGGCTATCAAGACCAGCGAATTTCGAGCTACGGACGGTTCCCGTGTTTTCGATGTGGCCCGTAGGGGTCTTTGCTGGGCTTCTTTTGGCGGCGGTGGGCGGCCACTGTCCCGATGGGCATGGCCGTGTCGACCGGGCGGATATTGTGCCGGCGCCAGTTACCAATGGGTGTCCCGCCTCATGCAGGCGCACTATGGACATTGGATTTGAGATTCCATGCAAGTTGAGGGGAACACAGGCCGGGCCCATGGGGGCGATATGTTTTGGAAAGACACCGGGGTACCTCGCTCAAGCGGCGCGTTCCGTCCTTGTCAACTGCTTGGTGTTACCTGGGCCCGTGGGACAGAGACGACGTGAAGCCAGGAGTGATTCTATGTAGGCAGTCACAAGTTTTGTGTGCGAGATGCGCCGGTAATCAGTTGCGGATCGAGGTTGCTTGGGCTTGTGCGGGCACTAGCGGAGCGTGGTCATCGGCATTGACCCGATAGAAGACGCGGGGGACAGTGGAAGTTGGCTTAAACCGTGGAAGTGCCACACGCTCTTCAGGAAAGGCAATGCGCTTTGCAGTCCGACTACTCCTAAGTGAAGGGACAGCGGGTCCTAAACTCTATGCCTGCCCCACCATGTCCCATCGGGGGCCGCATGACGACGAGGACATTAACGTCCGGCGTGGTCTGGGGAACTGTTGGGACGCTTGCCCGATCTAGCTCGACGTCCGCGGGGGCGTCTCCGGTGGCACTTTCCGCGCCGGCCGCCGTGGCGACTCGCATTACGCAGCAATTAACCGATCAGCGCGGGACACCCCGCCCTCGGCTAACAAAGCCGACAATCACATGCAGCCAGCTGGCTCTGGGGCTCTCTCACACTGTCCGCCCCCAACGAAAATAACTTTGCCCCTCGGGTCGCGTGGACAGCGCCAACTGGGCGACGTGAAACGTATTCCCGGAGCTGAATACCCTCGACGTTGCCCGCTGTGCAATTCCCCTGACGCGCCTGAAGTAAAGTTCATCGGGGTACAAGTACGGTGGTTACATCTGCATGCATCGCGCGACTTGCGTGGACTCCGGCGCGTCTTCGTCTCTTCACATGAAGGCGGTGTGCACTTGTAAGTCCCGCCAAACTACCGTTGTTCCGCTCCGATTCGCCCTTCGGTCGATACGTCACACCGCACGCGTACTGACATCCCATCCCCCTAGGTCTCTCTTGAGGACCACACAACCGCGGCCTGCTGCGAGAGATGTATCGGGCTTCTGCCTTGTGAGGTGTCTTCAGCCAGCCACAGCGCAAGCAACATCCCTGTACAGCCGGGCCAACGCCGCTCTTCATGCTTGATTTGTATTATACAATATTCTCTTTCACTCGATTATAGCACCGCTCCCCCGTATTCACTTGCTTCTTCCTCGGACGTGTCCTTACTGTAGGGACTCGGCTTCACACCGCAATGAGTACCTGGCTCCATAAGTCTACCGCGAAGAAACCAGCTCACCCACCGATCTACTGTTGGCCAACGTCGAAACGCTCGCTATAGCCTCAACCACCGTGATGTCCTCCGGGGACGGCGCCCTCCCCGTGCACGATGCCGGCGCGGAGGGGGTCGGCAGCACGCAACCGCCCGCGGCCGCCGTCGTTTCCGCGCGGCCCGGGCGGACACTCCTACCCCGGCCGATAGCGCAGGCCGTCAGCTTCGCAACCCGGTCGACATGCTTCGCGATCCGCGCGGGGTCCACCTTCAGCTCCTACGGCTTCGACGTCGCCAAGATCGCGAGTCTGTCCAGCCTCGAACTCAGCCGCGCCGTGGTCGAGAGCCTCCTCTCGCGGACGGGCCGACACGTCCTCGGCCGCTCCAAGACCGACCTGTCCCGCGAGGAGGCCGAGTCCATCCTCGAGTCCAGCCTCGCCACCGTCCACCAGACCATCTCGAGGGCGCTCTTCTGGACCACCGCCGGGTTCGAGCTCACCGGCAGCACCATATCCCTCGCCTCCGACCTGTCCCAGCTCGTCCTCTCCTCGCTCGACCAGTTCTTCGGCTCGACCGACTCCTCCCGCGCGATCGCCAGCATCATCATCCTCATCCGCCGCGAGTTCCAGAACCCCGCGACAGGCGCCGAGGGCGAGAAGGTCGGCGTGATAGACCTGATCATCGGGCTCTCCGCGCTGTCTCTCCTCCAGCACCACTGCAGAAAGGCCACCGAGGCGGAAGACCGCGAGGGCGAGGAGGTTGTCTGGGACGTTGTGGTGTTGAGTGACGGGAAGAGGGCCGATGTGCACACGGACGGGCTGATCAACTTTGTCGGCCCCGACACGGGAGCGAATACCCCATCCCATCTCGACCCCGAAGTCATGCGCTCAATAGAGGAGCATGGCACGCTTGAGGAAAGCGACGACGACGACCACCCCGAGCTCCGTCTGAAAGAGCAGATTATGCAGTCGCTACCGGCCGATACGACCGTGTCGATCTCCACGTCCGTGGCCACGACCAAGACTATCACCGTCGATGTCAACGGCTCGGAAATACCCCTACTCTCGCCGCCCCCGGGTGTGGAGGTTGTCGAACAGCAACAGATAACAGACCCGACCGTCTCTCGCGGACTGTCGAACCAGACCCCATCGCAGCGTCCCAGTTACCGCGTGGTCTACCGGGTCGACCGAAACAAGCTGCGGAGTACAGAGCTACGACACTGCGATGACTCCGAGTGGGACTCGTCCACCCTGCGACGGATGGGCGAAGCGGAAGAAGTCAAGGACTCCCCGAAGAGTCCTTCGCCAAGAGACTTCAAATTCCCGGCCTCAGAACCCTCGCCCCGGCGGAGGAGCCGTTCGCCCCATCCTGGGCCTGCCGCGCTGTTGCGTAACCGACTTGACATGACATCGAAGCCGCTACCTCCCAAACCAAGGAAGGGCGAGCCTCACCAATCCCGGTCCAAGACCTCGCCCGGCCAGACCCAGGGAGGCAAGCCGCGGCCCTCGACTGGTGCCAACCAAAAGCGCCCTCGTATGCCTCTGCGCGCCGAGACGCAAGACGGGCCGGATAGCCTTGGCCGGAGCCGCGCCATCCCGCAGATCAACCCCGCGCCGAAGAAGGCCAAGAACGACTCCAAGACTTCAGGCCAAAGGACACCCGAGAAGAAGCCTGGTTTGAAGCAAGCCCTCAAACGGGGGCCTAGCCACGCTTTTTCCAGCCTGTGGACCAAGGATGCACCGTCCGCCCAGTCCACGAACAAGTCCAAGGTCCCTGGACCAACATCCGTACTTACCCACTCAAGGGGCCCGAGCACCTCGCATCTACGGGATGGAAGCCAAAACTCGCCGTCACTGGGGAGGGAGTCCAGAGTGTCACTTGACGTCGATTATCCCCCTACACTTCGGCGGACGCCTTCCCACTCTAGCTACATCTCAGTCCACGAACGATGCCGCGACTCGATTGTTTCCACCACCGATACTTTCTCTATCCACTCCACAGAGGACCGCCCTCCCTCTCCCGTCGCCATGCGGTCCGAGCCGCGGAGTCGTCGAAATTCTAGAGGCGCGAGCCAAGATGCGGACTCCTATGACACGGAATTCACACCTCGCGCGTCCCTTTCAAGGAGGCCAACCGCGCAGAGCGTATACAGCATCGCGTCCAACGACTCACAGACTTCTCTGGTTCTGTCATCGTACTACCAGCGGAGTGCGTACTCGGACACCGACGCGCTGCGTAACCTTCGTCGGACGGGAATGGTGGAGGGCACGTTCCCTCGATTCCATATCCTCCGCAACATCACTAGATACGTGCGGTTCTCGACCGCATCTTACGGGTCTAGTTTCATGAAGTACATGGGCATATCAAAGGAGATGCCCATACTGAAGGCGCTGGATAACACCCACCACGACATCCAGTCCTTCGTGCGGCACACCAAGTCCACGCAGGAGAGTATCCTGCTGGCGTCATTCGTTGATCCACAGGGCGGCTCCGACTCGACTGGCTCCACGAATACCGGCGTCCCACTGGTGCACTATATCTCCTTGGATCACGAGTCCAAGGCGGTAGTCCTCGCGTGCCGTGGCACCCTGGGCTTTGAGGACGTCCTGGCCGACATGACCTGCGATTACGATGACCTGCTCTGGAGAGGTCGGTCGTACAAAGTCCACAAGGGGATCCATGCCTCGGCGCGGCGTCTTCTATACGGCGCCGACGGAAAGATTATCCAGACGCTCAAGATGGCACTGGAGGAGTTTGAGGATTACGGCCTAGTCCTGTGTGGCCACTCCCTCGGAGGGGGCGTAACCGCCCTCCTAGGCGTTATGCTCTCCGAGCCCTTCGGGACCAGTTTCGTCACCTCCTCCGAACCCCACCTCCAGTTCCTCGCCAACCCTGAAGCCAGCGAGAAGAACACCCACGTCTGCCTACCTCCAGGTCGACCTATCCACGTCTATGCCTACGGGCCGCCAGGAACCATGTCTCCCTCCCTCCGCAAGGCCGCGCGCGGCCTCGTCACGACGGTGGTCCAGGGCAACGACCTCGTCCCCTACCTCTCCCTCGGCGTCCTGCACGACCTGCAGGCCGTGGCCCTCGCGTTCAAGAACGACTCCGGGGCCGCCAAGGCGGAGATCCGCGCCCGCGTGTGGGAGAGGTTCCAGAACGGGCTCGCGGACAAGTGGTACAACCGCGGCAGCGCGTTCGTCAAGTCGCGCGACAGCGAGTGGGCCGTCTCGCTCCTGAAGAACCTGCGCGGGACCATGGTCTACGAGAAGCTGCTGCCCCCCGGCGAGGTGTTCGTGGTCGAGAGCACGCGCGTGCTGAGGCGGGACGCCTTCGTGGAGAGGGAGGACGACCACATCGGCCGGCCCGCGCGGAGGGCGGTGCTGAAGTACGTCAAGGACGTGGAGGCGCGCTTCGGGGAGGCGCGCTTCGGGACGAGCATGCTGATGGACCACAGCCCCGCGAGCTACGAGGATGCGCTGAATACGCTGAGGATGGGCGTCTCGGGGTCGGAATTCGTGAGGTGAAGGGGGCAATGGGGGATGGCGTTCGGGATGAAGGGTACATATAGGAGTTGGATGGATGAGCTTGCGTTTCCGTTCTAGAATTGCATGGCATAGATGATAAAACACGGCCGACTACTTTTTCTTTTCTTGGTAGACTTAGAAAAAGAAAGATAATGCGTCATGATTCCAGCCAAATCCAAGCCGTGGATATTTCTTTTTTGAGTTCAAGTGACCCTAAATACGTGAATCGTTATACAAGCATCCCCTAGCCGTAGCTAAACGCTGGGTCTCAAAGCTCTCTCATCCTGTCCCACCCGCCCGGGAGGCCAGATCTAGTCCGCCTTCATGGTAATGATCTTGCCGTCAGCATCGTGGTGGATCTCCTTGCACTTCACGCTCCGCAGGTGGTCGACGCCCTTGCTCAGCTCGCAGTCGTGGTAGAACAGCCACCACCGCCCCTTGTGCTCCACGATGGAGTGGTGCGTCGTCCAGCCCAGCACGGGCTCGAGGATCCTGCCGGCGTAGGTGAAGGGCCCGTAGGGGGTGGGCCCCGTGGCGTAGGCGAGGAAGTGCGAGTCGCCGGTGGAGTAGCTGAAGTGGTACACGCCCTCCCTCTTGTGGAGCCACGCGGCCTCGAAGAAGCGGCGGTCGTGGTCGTCGGCGGCGATGGGCTCGCCGGTCTCCGGGGCGAGGATCTGCACGGCGCGCACCTCCTCGGCGAACTGGCGCATGTCCGGGGTCAGCTTGGCGACGCGGAAGCCCATGGCCTGCGCGCCGGGGCCGGAGGGCTCCTGCGGGCCCTGGAGGTCGGCCTCGAAGGTGTGGTTGCCCTTCTGGTAGCACTGCAGCTGGCCGCCCCACAGGCCGCCGAAATAGAGGTAGGCCTCGCCGTCGTCGTCGACGAAGCAGGCCGGGTCGATGCTGTAGCTGCCCTTGATGGGCTCCGGGTCCGGGGTGAAGGGCCCCTCGGGCTTGTCGCCGACGGCCACGCCGATGCGGAAGATGCCCTCCTTGTCGCGGGCGGGGAAGTAGAGGTAGTACTTGCCGTCCTTCTCGGCGGCGTCGGGGGCCCACATCTGCTTGGAGACCCAGGGGACGTCCTCGGTCCTCAGCACGACGCCGTGGTCGACAACGGGCTCGAGCGGGTCGAGCGACGAGGTGCTGAAGACGTGGTAGTCGGCCATGTCGTACTGGTCGCCGTTGTCGTTGAACTGGATGTCGGTCTCGCGGTCGTGCGAGGGGTAGATGTAGACGCGGCCGTTGAAGACGTGGGCCGACGGATCGGCCGTGTAGGTGTGGTCAATGATGGGAGGCATCGTGGCGGTGGTTTCTGGTTCAAGTGCTTCTCTGTGGTGTCAATGGTATATGTGAGGACAGGATCGGTGCTGGTGACGACCTGGGTGAGTTTGTTTACACGAGTATTAGTCCCGAGGGGAAGGCCGCCGAACATATATATGTGCGGGATGCGCGCCGAGCAAGCGCTAGCAACGCCCAGAGGCTCTCTCCTCACCCGGACCCCTCATGAGGGGAAACGGGCCCTAGAGGCATTGACGCATGTTGCCCCGGCAGGATGGCACTCGGGACGGGAAGTCACCAGGGAATTTATCCAGAACCATTTATCCGCTTTTACCCCCCTGAAGCTCGCGCCATGTGGGTGGGCAGCGGGCTCCAGCTCCAGCGGCCAATGTGGCTGGCATGGAAGAATTGGCCGGTGGGGCGCGGGGCAGTTTTTCAGCGGGGAAGTCTCTCAGCGGGGCAGGCTTTCAGCGGGGCAAAGAGTCGACATCTCAGCGTTCGACGGGACGAGTCGGGCCAATGCGCTGGGTGATATTGAGACGACGAGAATAATCGCGCGGCTCTACGGATGTGTCAGGACGGTGGGCTGGTCTCCGCTTTATCTCAATAGGCAGAATCAGAACATGCCCCCAGGAGTCGTGCCATGGCCGGGCTGTGCGCGCTTCCCTGCCAAGGATACGGGACCGAGCCTGGCCGGAGTTGACGGGTCCTTGGGCCGGCTCGGGGTTGGTGGCTGTTTCTATCGAATGGGCGACACGCTCGGAGCTGGAGTGGAATGCGGGTTCGCGCGCGCTGAGTGCACCGACGCCGAAGAGAGCAGCAGCCCCCTGTGGCCCACAGGGTGATTCCGGGAAAAGGCGAGCGGTGCCCGGCGCTCGACGCATGTTTGAAGTTGCGGACCAGAAAGGATGGCTGACGAATTTGAGACGGCATCGGGGCTGCCTCGAAGTCTCGGTGTTGGTCGCTTGAGAGCCCAGGGTAGAGTCGATGGTGCGACCCGAACCGCTCGTCCCGGATGCTTTATCCGCTCGGTGAAGCGGGCATGAGGCGGCGTCTTTGGCGTGCTTAAATGACTGACCGAGCGTTAGACCCCAACTCGTATGCGCCCGTTGACGTGCATGTAAAGTAGCGTCCGCCCTTGCTCTAGTCCCCAGTCGCCTCGCATCCGGGGCGAGATTCCGATCATAAGCAAGGGGATTACCGGGGCCTAGAAGTCCTGGACCCCCGTCTCTCCCTGGGGCTTCTTCGCGCTGGGTTCTTCGCCGCTCGCCCAGGCCGGGTCTTCCTCGTCGAACCAGGCGTCCTGCTCGTCCTGCCGCTCCATGGCGTCAAGGCCGTCGTCGTCGTCGACCTTGGAATAGTCAAAGTCCGGGTCCTCGCCCCTCACGAAACGCCCTGTGAGGAACTCGTTCCAGAGCTCCCGGCCTTCCTCTCTGGTGGCCGGCTCAACGTCGTTGTCGTGATCCGTGGCGACGGCGGCGGCGACGGCGGCGGTCAAGCTGGTCCCCTCTCCTTGCTGACCGGCGGCTGGATCCTCGCCATTCGCGCCATTCACTACGGTCAAGCTCGCCTTAAGCGCGGCAAGCTTGGCTTCGCTCCGCATGAGGTCTCCCTCGAGCACGCGCGAGTAGCCTTTGCTCTGGGCTTCGGCGTCCTTCTCGCCTTGGGTCTGAAATTGACGAATCAAGGACTCGTATTTGACGGGGTCTGAATGTGCGTGAGCCGAGAGCCGGGCGGCCGCTGTGGGCGGGGGGGGGGCTGAAGCTCCAATAATTACTTACTGGCAAGCTCGTGCTCAAGATCGTCCAGATACACGGCATTCTGGCGGAGGTATTCCCGCCGGCGGTTCCGCACGCGGATCTGCGAGATTGCTGCGGGCGACCGAGCTGGCCGAGGGACCTGCTTCTGATCGTCGTGGAGCTCAGGGCCGCCGCGGGCGGAGTGGTACTGCCCATTCATGATTGTTCGTGGCTACCCGAGTCAGGATGGTAGGAGGTTGGAGAGTAACGAAGGGCTGTTCGAACGGGGGCGATAGCGAAGGACAGTGTGATGATATAATTCCGAGTCTCCATTTTGTTTGCGACAAGCTGGCCCATAGTAGCTTCTTTACCGTCCTCGACTCACCCAATTGGGGTCTTCCCACCTTGACAGAGGCCAGAATTAAGCTATGCTATAATAATCGCATGCATCCCGGAGAATGCTTGTTGAGCTGAGGCTTTTTTCTCCAACCAGAGACAGACATCCTTTGGCTGCCCGACGAGCGGGCGCCCGCGCCGAATCAGTGGCACCTCGCCCAGGTACATGCATCATCTTCCAGCCAATAGCTCGAATCCCCAGTTCGATTGGGTTGCTGGAGGTGTCCCGGCCGCAGATTCCCGCCTATCTATTTCCAGATGGGGATTGACAGTGCATTTGCCGACAAAAGCATTGAGCGTGGCGTCGCTGAGCATCGACCGCAGCTTGGACGCAGAGCGATGGCTCACCCGACGCTCGATCCGTGGCCTGCCGGGCACTGTCGCGCCTGTGCAACCACACCGCAAGGCGCTTTCCGTATGGCAAAGCTCCCGCTGTAAGAAATATATTCGCCCACAAACAATGGGCCCGTATGTAGTAGCATCCGGCCCGTATTCAGACCCCCGTCTCCGTCTGTTTCGGTGACCCCAGACCCGGCCGCGGCCATCTTGATCCTCTCAAACATTCACCGAACTATTCCTGAGACCGCCATTCACTGGAATACACACGCAATTCGTGCCGAATCGACCGTGGCTTGGCCATTGGACGGGGACGCCAGAGGCGGCACACGAAGCCCCCGTTGTCCCCGCGTTTCAAGAAACTCGCCACCCGCGCGGAGGCATTGGAGTCGAGCGGGAGCAGAAAGACCGGCTCAATCGCCATGGACGGCATCAAAGCCCGCATTAGGGGACGGTTCTCCAAGAGGAGATCCGGCGGCTTCGTGTCCACGCCACGAGACAGCACCATGGAAAATAGTTTTGACGGCGCCAGGGACCAGCAGCAGCAGCAGCAGCAGTGCGCGTCTTCGGGCCACTCTGAGGCGGCTGGAGCGAGCAGCCGGGCCACGCCCGATTCGGAGGCGGAAACGGCGTGCAACAGTCAGCAGCCCGCCCACCACGCTGAACCCGCCGCTAGCGTCACCACCACCTCAACTGGCAACAGCGACGCCCGAACCATTACGACCGCCTCGTCGATCGATCGCCCGCGCCAGAACTCCCACGACGCTTATTTTGAAGCTTCCCGCGTCGGCAAATCTCACACCGGAATAAGCCCCGATAGGTACGGTCTTTCCGGTCTCGGGTCCGACAAATCCATCGGCCGCCCGATACCTTGTCAACGCACCAATGCTAACTCGTCTCCGTGTCCAGCGCCACCGACGACCCCGACGACAGCGTCGCCTCGACAACATCCTCGTTCTCGTTTTCATCCTCGCATTTTCTTGACGCGTCCGAACGCCAGCTCCCGCAAGCCACCCTCTCCGAGCCCGCGCGTCTCCCGTCCGGACGTCGCCCCCACCTCGTAGCCTTCGAGGCTGCACCTTGCCCGGCCGTCGGCCCCTGTCATGAAGACAGCCCTGCCGCCGATCCAGTATTCGTCGACCAGGACGCGGTAGCTAAGATTATCGTCACTCCCACATCCTCCATGTCGGGAACCTCAGCACCCCAAGCTCCCGCGGACCCGCAGGCCTCCCTCATCAGGGCCTTGCTGCAGGCCTCGCAGGGGGCTGGCGGAGATGGTGCGCCGGCAGACACTCCGGCCCCCTCTGGGCCACGGGTCGAGTACCGGAAAATATGGGTGAAGCGGCCCGGTGGCTCGGCGACGCTCATCCCGATCAGAAGCGATGCCCTGGTGGATGACCTGCGCGACCTTATCCTACGCAAGTACACCAACTCTATCGGGAGGCATTTTGACTCTCCCGACTTGTACCTCCACATCACGCCGCGGGATAAGAGGCCGGCCAGGCCCCTTGGGCCAGAGGAGGTACTCGCCGAGACGCTCGACTCCGTTTTTCCCGGGGGGCAGACGGTTGAGGATGCCCTTGTGATCCTCGTTCCGCAGCCGCACTCGCGCCCTTCCCCGCGGGCTCCGGCTCCCTATCCCTACCCGGCCGACCTAGGCATGCCATCTGAATCTGCCGAAGGCTACTTTCCTCCCGTCGGGTCCTCTTCCTCCGCCGTCCCTCATCCGGCCAACGTCGGGAACGAACCCACCTCACACCCCCCTCCCGCCATGCGCCCCGGACAAGCGCCAGCCGTACCCTCGCCCGGTAGCGGCCGTACTCAGGTGTTTGCAGAGCGCCCACGCGTAGGCCGATCACATACACCTTCACCGGCAGTGCAGGGCAAGCCACCGCCAGGTCCGATCTCAAACGGTATGTCACTCGCACCGCAAGTCTCCCCAGTAACCTCCAGTGCTAACAATATGCGCTCACGAATAGAACCACACCCTCCCGTACCTCCTCCCACCTCCCACCCACTTAGCTCGACCACCGCGGACGCTACCCCTAACACTCAAGTCTCCACCCCTCCGCCTCGCCAATCCTCTCCTCGCCCCGCTAAGAAAAAGGCGAAGAAGCCGGAAAAGCAACTGCCTCCCGTCCCTCCCATCAACGTGCTACTCGTCGAGGACAACCCAATCAACCTGAAGCTTCTCGAGGCCTTCGCTAAGGGACTGAAGGTCAGATGGCAGAGCGCGATGAACGGGCAGGACGCGGTGACGAAGTGGAGGAGCGGCGGATTCCACTTGGTGCTGATGGACATTCAGCTCCCAGTCATGAACGGACTCGAGGCAACGCGGGAGATCCGCAGGCTAGAGAGAGAGAATTCGATTGGTGTCTTTACCTCGTTTCCCGGCAAGGCCGCGGGCGAGGGCGAGATGAAAGAGGAGGACCGACTGGCGAATATTAGGATGTTCAAAAGCCCGGTCATCATTGTGGCCCTGACGGCTAGCTCCCTACAAAGCGACAGGCATGAAGCCCTGGCCGCCGGGTGCAACGACTTCCTGACTAAGGTACGAGAGAGAATCAACGACCCCTAGTTGTAACATCCAATCGCTAACACCTAGCTAGCCCGTAAGCTTCCCCTGGCTTGAGACCAAGGTCAGAGAGTGGGGTTGCATGCAGGCCCTGATCGATTTCGAAGGCTGGAGGACATGGAAGAACTTTACTCAGGAAGCGGAGAAGGAGGCCGCGAAGAAGGGTACCGGGCCTGTGGCCAGGACTAAGGGGAAGAAAGGCCGGTCCTCCCAGGTAGCGGCGGTTTCATGAGGCTGAGGGCTGGCTACCGGGCCACGTACACAAGTGAAGGTTCGCCTTTAAATCGGGAAAGAGGGCTACTCTGGATTGGGAAGTCATATCTCCTTGTATGATTGACTCTAAACGTTTAACTAGGGGGGATTTGGCATGTAATGGGGTCACTGGAAGTTGGGGCATACGCATGGGTTGGCTTTCAAGGGTCGAACTTATAACTAGTCTGGGGTTGCGGGGTTTGCATGTATTACATCGAATGAGAACATTTTCCAGAAATGAGGCCTTGGGATTGTAAAAGGCACGTCTTATCAGATCCACGTACCATGACTTCTGGAAGAGTTACGCTTCAGAGCAAAGCAACATATATATCGATTGCTATGGTCGCAAATGCTAGGACGGGCAGACGAAGGATGAAGTGGGGCCGCACCAAACACCCGGTCACGTGACTGTAATGGCCCGTGCTCCCAGACCACCTCCCCAATTTGCCCAGAAGAGACAATTTTTTCCTCCGCCATCTCCAATACTTAAACCGCGCCGCAGAAACCCCAACCGCGTCCGCCGAACAACAAAACCACCAGGGTTTCTCGCCGAAAGGCACCATTGGTCGGTTTGGCACACTCTGGGAGACCTTTCTATCCCCAAAATGCCTTCCCGAGCCTCAGTCACGGCTCTGCGCCAGGTCGCGCGATGCCCGTCGAAGCTCGGCGGCGAGAGGCGGGCCTTCTCGACGACGCCCTGCAACGGCGAGCTGAGCCGGATGCGCACGGAAATGTTCGAGTGGCTGAACAAGACGGACTCGCAGATCACGAAGAGGGGCGACAACCCGCACTACCTGGGCGGCCAGGACATGCCGTTCCCGAACAACCCGTTCTTCAGGAGCCAGTCGGTGCTGGACGAGAACGCGCGGGAGTCGATATGGTGGCGGGTGCAGAAGAAGGGGCAGCCGATGAAGGTCGTGTCGGCGGATATGGGTGTTGACGTCAGGAGAGTGGCGGCGGTGGTGAGGTTAAAGGAGATTGAGAAGAGCTGGGCCCGGAAGGTAAGCCAACCCTATACTCCCCACTTCCCTCCCCGTGATGCTTTGTTTTCACGAACGCATCCCCCCCTTTCATGATGATTTGCAAAATTTTCGATTAGTCTTGAAGACAGTACTCTGTATACATGGTTACACAATCAGTTGCGAGCCTCTCTGAGAAAGGACGACCAATCCACACTTTCTGTTCTGCCACTCGGTCCACGAGCCCACGCGCTGACTTAGTCTTCGGAAACAGGGAAAGAAATTAGCAAAGCCCTACTCAAAAGCCATCCTAAAGATGCTCCCCAAAACAAGCTATGACACTGGGGACGAGAACGTTGTCCACGAGCCCATCAACGACGTGCACGTCCACGGGTACACCATGCAGCAGGTTTTCCTCCCCACGTCGGAGTCGCGGCATTTCACACGCGAGGACGCGGCCAAGGCCTTCCACCGCACCATGCTCTCGGCGGACGAGCGCTCGCAGCACCCGGAGCTCATCACCATGATGCGCGGGGTGCTCAACGGGGAGCGGCGCGCCGACAGCACCAAGAAGTTCATCAATGCGGCGCGGGAGTCGGAGCAGGCTCTCGTGAAGAAGGCGGAGGAGGCGAAGGAGAGGCAGGAGGCGATGACCACCAAGGTGGAGAGCGACCGGTTCGAGTTCAGGGTGCAGTCGTTCAACTCGGAGAGGGTGGGTGTTACGGGCCGGAACAGACACGCGACGGGTTGGCGGTATGGTGCGCCGCTGGATGACCGGAAGAGGGGGAAGGTCAAGATCCCGACGTCTGTGCCGTAGGGCGGCTGCCTGGGCGGAAGGCGTTGCTACTGGTCTGGGCCAGCTGGCCGGACTGGTGCTTCTCCCATCATGGTGCCATGATGGTGTAGACTATGTATAATTATTTGTAAGCTCCTCGCCGAAAGTCGACAGGGAGGGAGCTCAGAGCTGTTATCCTGTACCATATATACCAATGTACATGTAGAATCAAACGCATTACGGATTGATAACTTGGTGGCAGAGCGGTTCCGGTCGAATCCTTGCCTGGTTTGGCGAGACACGGCGCAGGAGCTATTCGTGAGCTAAACGACGCCTCGTCCGCCCTCGCAGAACTTTCTATTGGCAGCCGCTGCCGTTAGTGCCCAATCGTCCCGGTGATGCGGGCGTGACAACATGCGCACGTCGAACCGATCGGACGCCGAGCTCCCTATTAATTGGCTACCGCCTGGCGCAAATTCACCGATTGTCACAAGACCCGTGATCACCGCTCTCACCACCGCATCTCGTCGCTTCCATCCCCTCCCAATAACCCTCATCGCCTCATCGCTCTCTACACCAACCCCGCCGACGTGAACGCGCTGAAGCAGCGCCCTGCAAAAAAAAACAAAACAACATCGTTCTTACCTCTATCCCTGCAATCGTTCCGCCGCGATGGTCTTCAACAGCATGGGGGCGGGCTACCTCATCTTCTCGGCCCTGCACCTCGTCCTCCTCGTCCTGGCCACCGTGACGGCGGGCCTGTACGGCGCGGACCTGGACGGCGGGGCGGGCGACGGGCGGTGGGTGTACGCCGTGGTGGTGGCGGTCCTGTCGGCGGTGACGGCGCTGCTGTACCTCCTCCCCTTCGTGCTGCGGTTCATGGCCGTCTGGATCTGGGACCTCGTGCTGTTCGTGCTGTGGATCGCCCTGTTCGGCGTGTTTGCGAGGGTATGTTCTTCCCCGTCTGCTGATGCTACTCTGCTCTGGCGGAGGGGAGGGAGACGAGCTAACGTTGGCAGCTCTTTATCCGCGAACCAAAGGCCACCCGGCGCATGACGGCCGCCGTGTGGATCGACCTCGCGAGCGCGCTGCTCTGGCTCATTACGGGGCTGGCGGCGCTGGCGTACTGGTGGCGCCATAAGGAGCGGCGGACTCGCTTCACGGGCAGGGCGAAGGTCTACTGAGGGGAGAGGGGATTCTGCTCGCCCGGGGGGCTAGCGTTCAAGGGCTATGGGGGATGTGGTTGGAGGTGGTAATGTGACGTTTAATAACCCATATTCTTTCAGGGTCTACCCAGCTCCTTTGTTGGTTGTTGGTTCGAGGCTGCAGGAAGGGCGAGCTTCTGATGAAGGGGAGGCATGATACCCAGGATACGCATAACAAATCGTAATATAATACTTTTGCTTTCTGAAATCTAACGCCATCGCGGAAACCTCTGGGAGAGCTCCGCATGAAAGTCAAGGCGGGAATAGTCCCTGGAGACCCCCCAGTATTTACAGCCGCGCAGGTTTCTCCCGAGGCTGCTGCTAATGGTTTAAACATTCCCTTGCCGCAAAGAGACAAGGATCTTCCCTCGTCACATGTGCACTACAGGGCAGAGTACCGTTAGACGTGTTGCATCGACAGCAGTCCGGGCGCTATCGCCGGTAGTTATCCTCCGGGGCCGACGACGCCGTGCCGGAGCGTGCCGGGCCCCGGGCCGGAGCGTGCCGGGCCCCGGGCCGGATCCTACGTAACTCCCGCAGGCAACCTGTACAATCAATCAGGTTGCCCGAACACCCCCACCGCCATCGGATCTCCATTATTATGATGCTACCGGGTCACTCGAACGGTTCTGTGGCGACTGATACACCCGCCCATTTCTATGTACCTTGGTGATGGCGATACTAACCCCCCGGTCCGGTCTCTCCGTTTGCGGCCCCACGCTGGGGGCCCGTGGACGTCTCGCCAACGCACGCTGCCGGAAGGTTTGCGTAGCAGGCGGGAAAGGCGGATGGATACACCCGAAAGGCTCAGGTCTCACCGAGTTCTCTCAAGGCGTACAGGACTCAAGCCTCTGGTCTTGGTCCTCAGGTAACCAGTCGATGGGTGACTCTCCCACCGAATCCGTTTCAAGGGCTCCCGGCTTTGCATGCGCATGTGTAACTCGCTTGTGCACCGCAAACATCACGTGGAGGCCACTCGTCGTTCTTTTCGACCACCAGCTCACTCTTGCGTAGCGGCCAAGGCAAGCCGGACTGACTCGCTCAAGGTTCAGAACCCCCGATGGCAAACGGAACTTCGGCGGACCCTTACGCAAAACGACAAAGATCGGCACGGCAAGGGTTTGGAAGACCATGCCTGTTTTGCCTCTGAGATCCGCGGGGGTCCTGGTTCCAAGGCCATTCACAGTGTCAACCCTTTCGGTCATGTTGTAGCGAACCGTAACGGCCGTACGTGCTGGCGCATCGGGCCCATGTTCCGGACGACCCTCTTCTTTCCGGAATCCGGATGCCAAACGCGCTCAGGAAAACGGCTTGGGGGTAAGGTTGGCGCCCAACGGGCCTTGCTTCTGCCGAGACACCCATGATCCCTGGACGGGCGACCTTACACACAATGACGTAACGGGGGAGAGCAGATCCCTGCACACAAACCAAACACTTTCGGCACCCGCCACGCGCTTGACGCCATTTGCATTACGAGCGAAGAATCTTGGTCTTGACGGTCTCTCCTGCCCCTGGATCAAAACGGAAGTCGAGCGGCGAAGCACAGAAGGACCGCATACCGGATCAACGTGGGGTCCAGGGGCCATCCTTGGGGATGTACTGGTTGATCTGGGGCCGAGATCGTCAGCGCCATGGTTACAGATGACATGGGGAAGGGAAATGAGTTAAAATCCACGTCCGTCACGGCTTCGTCTCCCCACACACCTCCGTGCGGACGTGGGACGGAGCGGTGGCCAGGCGCTGAGCTTCGCGCCCCCCCCTTGGCAGAAAGAACGGGGCCCTTGCGGGACTGGGATCAGCCGGGATTGTCATATAGCACCATTCGGAGCGGAGCATTTCTCATGCGGAGGTGTCAGTGGCGCTGGAGCGGTGTGGACGGGATCCGGCGAGAAGAAGAGGAGGGCTCTCTTAACGTCTGACCGTCTTGTCTTGTGATGGGAAGTTCTGGGCAGTCCCGTTTTGTTGGAGGCCTACGGGGGTCGGTGAGCGCAGCGGTGGTTCCCGGTCCCGCGTACTCGGTGAAGCAACGGGACGCCAGCCAGATTGGGTTCTGTCGGATATCTCTATTCGTCGCGGCATGAACCTAGTTGGCTCCAAAAAAATGCACGTTCGCATGGACGTGCTCTGGATGGGGAGACCTCGTACTCCCGTACTCCGTACTATCACCCACCGGCCAACACGGACCGCACCCGCCGCTCCTTCCCCCGACGCTTCCCGTCCCCAGCCTCCACCTTCCGCACCCTCCACAACAAGGTTGGCAAAAACAGGCAGCCAGTCACAATAACAATAACGGTCATGCTACGTTGCCAACTGACCCCGCCCACTGACCACCCCAACCCCGACTGTGAAGCCACCGTTTGGCCCCGCTCTCAACATACCGTTGATAACACTTTGACCCCTGCCGCGCCAAGCGGTGGATACAGTATCTCCGACTGTACTGGAAGCCCGGCGCCGACAGGGCGTAACCCACGTAAATTCGCCTCTCGTTTCGCTTGCCAGTTTTATTTTAGTATTTTTTTGACTTGACTCAAGCTTTGGTGTGTGGCGGGGGCAACTGCAAAGCCTCCGTATATCAAGCGGGGCCGATCCACCCGTCAACCGTTTGGCTTGCCAGGGTCATTTTTAACGCCATCCGCGGATATTTCTCCATAACACCCATCCTTGGAATGATATCTGGCAAACGCCCCCTTCCGCACTATCCTCTCTTGTCACCTTCCCGTTTACAAACGCCTCCTTTTCCTACTCTACTCGCAAGCCGTACCATCGGGGCCTACAAGGAGAAAATACAAAGAATCGGAAAACCGCCAACTGCCTCTCCAACACCAAAGTAGTGGCGTGCTCCGGGACATTACACCGTCCGTTTCCAGGTTCCCTCGCCCGTTCGACGCTCCGCCGGCGCACCCCCTGTGAATGCACCCGAGCGCACCGCAGCCCCTCGCAAGTCGTCGCAACCCTGCTTTATACCAGAATAGGCCTTTCCTTCGACTCAATCGATGACCAAGTAGTCCTCTCCCAACGGTGAACCTGGTCCTCGCTTGTGTACTCCAGTAGCCAGGGTCACTGGACACCCACGGCCATGATGGACAAACACACGACGAACCCCGACACCGCAACAAGACCGAGGCGACCCTCCGCCTCGTCGAGCCGCTCCCGCCGGTCCTCGGGTTCTGAAGACCACGGATACGCGAGCTCACACGGCGACCACCCCGAGCCGTTCGTCTTATCGGGGACGAACACGCCCCTCCCCGAGGCGCCTTACGTAGATAGCTACCGCGAAAAACCAACGGTGCCCAGGTCTACTGGGTCCAACCCCATCGCCATAGGGATGCCCATATTGCCGCGCAAACCGCGGACCGCGGCGGCGATGACCCCTCCCGCGCCCTTATCGGCCAGGGGGGATGTTCTAGGGTACGTGTCTCGGATCCCGTCCTCCAGGACAAGCCTCATGCTAACCACTCTCACCAGCGGCTACTTCCCACTCCACGAGGATCCCACCAAGCGGGTGCGGTGTCCCCACCCGTTCAACGAGTCGGAGTCCCACCGCGAGGCCACCTCCCCCAAGGGTAAAGGAAACACGCCCGGAACCCCCGACACGCCGTCTCTCGCCCTGAACGCCGAGCCCGCCGAGGCTGTGCCCGAAAAGCCCTCCGGCACGCTCGTTACATCGTACGTCCCCAGCGGCCTCCACGTCAGCGGAAGCCTCCCGATGGGGAAGTACTACCCTTCCAACTACGAGAAGCGCTCGCACGTGCACAAGCCGACCCCTCCCAAGGTCACCAAGTCCACGTCCCAGGTGCCCACCTACGGCGGCTTGCAGAAGTCGCGCCCCGAGGGCGATGCGCGGCAGAAGCTCCTGCAGTACCAGCGCGACATGGTCGCCCAGGCTACCCTGGCCGCGCGCAAGGTGATGGGCGGCAACCAGGAGCCCAACCTCTCGATCCCGGGGCTCCCCTCGCAAGGCGTCCCCGTGAGCGCGCCCGCCACGGCGAACCCTTCCTCGCCGAGGCTCAGACCCCTCGGTAGCCCCGGGCCCGTCACACCCATGGAACTCGAGAGCTCGGTGGGCTCGTACCTCGACAAGGGGAGGGGCGCCGCGGGCGGGTCGGCACGCGATAGGGAGCGCCGGCCGGCCAGGTCGCCCGGGGGCCGGATGAGGGCCGAGACGCGCTCTCCGGTCGCCACCCCTGCGTTCTAGGACCTCTTTATGCGCGTCTCAGTTATTGCGTGGTATGGTGCTTAAGCGTTATGTATCTTGATGATGGCGTACTGGCGTTGGTGGATAAACCCCGAGTCGTTACACGTGTCTCCCCAAGGCGTTTTTGTGTTACTTGGAGCATTCTGGTAGCATTTGGCTCGTTAGGAGGCACACCACTTTGCGGCATCCTGGGGTTTGTTTCGTGGACAAGGCCATATCTGCATGCTAGGTGTTGACGGTTAGACCACGAACATGGATGAGCATTTTTATCATTGGATATCTGATCATATTGAATCCTCTTCTTACGTGCATATGTGCCCATCATCCTTGCCTCGCGGCCGCCGGGCTCTTATTCCAGGGATTCCGTCCAGGCATCCTGTGAAACGCTGGCCCGGCTCGCTAGTTACGGAATCAGGGGCATCGCCCAGCACTTGGGCGAAAGGGGTAAGGACGAGGGTGAAGCAAAGGCGGGGTGGCGAGCACTAACGTCCATATTCGGAATAGCGAGGTCCTGTCTCATCGGATTGTGTGTGTGGGGGTAAGATCCACCGTAGCCACGCGAAGAAGAAACGCGTGCATGAGGCGGCAATTGAGTTTGGCATGGAGCGCTTCGACAGCAACTCTCGAAATCCCAGTCCTTCTCGAGGGCCCACTATGAGCCCCGTAGTGCTTTGTCGATACAGTTCGTGGCACGCCGTGAAGAGAGAACAGAGGGGGACAAGCAAGCCTAAAGCAACTCGGTTTCATTAAGCCTATCTGCGAGCGAAACATCCCAATCCGTTTCCCTGCCAAGACGCCTAGATTCCTCGCCCGCCCGCTCATCCGTAACGGAGTATAGGATCCCTCAAGCTCGTATTATATCGAATAGCACCCAAGATAAGCTCATGTCAATTGGAAAAGGCCCTCGCGGAGCCATAGAGAGTGGCCGCAGCCTTCCTACGCCGGCCGGCAATAGTTTGCGGGGAAGCTCCCCTGCGCGCCCCTCAGCTCGCCCACCCACCAGTCCTGGTCCGTCTCCGTCTTTTTGACGATCCGGATCGAGTCCCCCTCCTGGAACGACAGGTCCCCGTGGCCCTCGCCCTCAAAGTCGTACAGGGCCACCACCCTCTCCTCCGGCGCCCTGTTGAACTTCTTGGGCGGCGGCGGCGGCGGCTTCTTCTTGCCCGCCGCGCTGGCCGCGAGGTCCGAGGTCTGCCGCCTCGTCATGTACCCGTACTGGTCCGCGGGGCCGCGCGGCCCCGGCGAGCTGACGGCCGACGAGTTGCTCAGCTTCGTGGCCAGGGTGAAGTCGGTCGCGACGCCGGAGCCCCATGAGGCGCTCGGCTTCGGGCCGCTGGGCCTGGGCCCCGGTGTCGGCGCGGGTGGCTCCTCGGCCACGGACGGGCGCCGGGAGTCGTCTCCCCCCTTCCCGGGCATCAACCCCGTGGAGGCGCGTGAGATGCCGTTCCTCGAGAGCGAGGGCGCAGACGGCATCCTGGACTTCCCGTTCGTCGCGGCCGCGGCCTGCCTGCTGGCCCTGCCGCTTTTGATGATGTAGAACGCCTCGATCTCCTTCTGGATGGGGTCGAAGGCGGTCTCCCACTCCTCGACGACCGTCTCCATGGGCGGGGCCGGTGAGGGGAACTCATTCTCGGAGCAGTACTGGTGGATGGTGGTGTAGGAGAGGCCGAGCAGGCGGTTTTGCGTCTCGATGATAGTGGCGAGCAAGTGGGGTATGAGGCCGAAGACTGCGTTTATGATGGGCGGCAGGGTCTCCTTGATGTGGTTATCGGCCACTTGGAATTCCTGCAGAACGATTGTTAGTCTCGGGCTGGCCGATGACGCTGAGTGTGGTCGGAACGTGTCCCTACCTCTGTCGCCCGTGCAAGCTCGTCCTCCGCCTTGTGCATCGCCGCGTCGTCCTTCGCCGACTTGCCGGGCTTCCTCTGCAGCTTCTTGACCTTCTCGGCGCACTTCTCGTAGTCGAGCCTCTTGTTCTCCCTCTTCTTTATCGTCTTGCGCAGCGGGTTGATGTGGTCGCGGGCGTCGGTGCCCGGGCGTATGATGGCGGCCTCGAAGCCCTGGATCTCGGTGAGGATCTCGTCCTTGGTGTCCTCGAACGCCTGGCGCAGGTTGAAGGTCCGGTTGAGCTGCATCTCGGGGGTGGGCTCGGTGCGGCGGCCGTGGCCGTCGGTGGCGCCCGTGATGGGGTCGTAGAGGGTGACATACTCGCCGGCGGTACCAAGCTGCGTGACGACCATGGCGTGCCACGAGTCCCGCAATGATCGTGCTTCGGCGATCAACTATAACGCCGAAGAGCCAATTAGCCACCAAGCCCCCCGAAATAGAACAAGCGCCCGCGCTCAGCAAGGCTCACCTTGGCCAGAAGTTTGTCGACGTCCTCGTAGTCGCCCAGGAGATTCGACACCCGGGCATTGTCGCCGGGGCTCCGGTGGGTGAGCTTCCCGAAAGTTCGTGTCACTGAATTCATGGCGCCGCTTGTGAGGATCCGGCGGCCCTTGATGTCATAATAGAGGGGAACCGGACAGCGAAGGGAGGGATGGAGAAAAAAGAGTTCGGTCCAGGCCCGGAGCGGATCGGTGGCTGCTTCGATTTGCGTGCGTGTAAGCGGCGGCGGACGGAGAGGGGAATTGTTTCGCCTCGGGGCGCGGGACAGCGGGTTTCACAGGGAGAATGGAGGTGAGGAAATAAATGGCCCGCGAGTTTATGATGCCGTTTACCTCATCCCACTTCCACCAGCCCAGCCCGCCTGGCTCGTGCGATAATGGGCCATGTTGGTTCGAACCCACAGTACGTACGTCAAGTGCCCCTGCTCCACACACCGTACTCCATTGTTTCATGTGTCAGAAAGGAACCTGGAATCCCAAAGGATTGATCCATCGCTGATTCCCACGGTAGCTCGGCCCCGCTGACCACTCTATTTTTGGTTACGCATGCAAATATCCAACGACCAGATCTGGCCTCTCCTTCTCCCCCTTCCTGCTCGCGCTCACAGGGTTATGGTAGAAGTAAAACGTGCAGCCCTTCAATGGCACTCAGAGGGCTGGATGAATTCGGTTCGTAACCGGGTGGAGCAAGGTGCAGCGATGACGCGCGGTTAGCCCTTTTGGCGGAGCCAAGGCGGAAGCCAGCGAGTCCGGGCCCATTTACTGTTGCAAGATCTGAGCTTATTCCTTCCACAATCGGAAGTGGGAGACTCCACAGATCTCCATTGTCCCGCAGTTGGCACGTAAGCTGCCCCTCTCCGTTATACACGTGACTTGGCGTCTCCGTTTAACGCGACGTTAGCCAGGCACGCGTTCCGCACTTGGCGGGACTCGTCCGAGGGCCAACGCTCCTCTCCAAAAACGGAAGGAAAAAAAAAGGCAGCAAGCTTTCCCCTACCTGGATCGATGGCCGATCATGGCCACCACGCAGAATACCCAGACCCGCACCACTGCCCCGGTCGTCAAGTTCGTCTGCCTCTACACGCACGACCTTAAGCGCAAGCACAAGCGATGGAAGGATGGCCGGCTCGAGTTCCACACCTTTAACCGGCGGGTGATGGTGTACGATGACGGCGGGAACTTCGTCGGAGACTCGCACCGCACCAAGAGCCATGGCGTCGAGGATGGAGACGAGTTCCAGCTGGACCGTGGTAACGTCATTGTCCAGGTAGCCGAGCACGTCGGCCAGAGGGACCAGGATATCACCGAGATTGTTGCCAGGAAGCCGAAGGCCCAAGAGAACTCGATACCGAATCCTACTGGGCTTTTCACGCCGCGAACGAAACCGACGAGTTCGAACACGCGCCACCTACCATTACAGAGTCTACTGTCGACCCCAGGGCGCCAGCTTGGTCGTGCGGTGATCCCCTCCACCTCGCCGTTCGAGCAACGCAGCCAAACACCGGACAACCATCCGTCGAAGAGAAGGAGGCTGGATACCTTTCAAAAGAATAACCAGCCCACTGCACCCGTCTTACTCGATTCGAGCCCTAGTCCACCGCGCCAACCAACAACTCCAGTCCCCCAAGAGGCACCGAAACGAAAGAGGTTTTCGCCCCCGCGGGCGCGGAATGCCCATCCTGCGCCGGTACCAGCAAGCAAGAGAACCGCGATCAGTAGCACCACAGTGACAAAATTGAACCCAGCCCGTTCTGGGAGAACTGGCGCCTCTGTGCCATCTCGCGAAGGGATTATAGTACCGGACGACGACGACGCGCCGCCTACCGAGTGCCGTCGGCCGGCTGATTCTCCTACCCGCCGCCCTAGCAATACAACGAAATACAGAGCCCCGACTATGAAACGAGACTTGTTACCAGGCAAGGAAAACCGAGCTGCCGTGGCCCCGAGGGAGAGGCAGGGAGCCCCATCCGGTGGGAGACAACTAGCCCCGAGTAAATTAGTCTCCATACCAGCACCTGTTGATGAACCCGCGGAACCGACAGCGCCGAGCGAGCCGACGACGGCTCTTCGACTCGGGTCGGCCCAGAAGCGGGGTCTTCTTGTTGCGAAGCCGCCGGTGAGGCAGAAACGACGGGACAAGGCACTAGCGCAACATGCAGGCGGGAGGGCGCATGCTGGCGCCGAAGGCATAGCAGATGCGACCCCTGCTCTGGAGGGCACCCCTGTGGCGGATACGGGGCAACGGGTAGCAGATCCGGTCCGGCCTGTAAATTTTGAGATAGAGAGCGGCGGCCAGCCGGCCGCTGTTGGGGCCGTCACAAAGCCGGCCAAAGGTGGTCCATGGAGCCGGGAGGCAAGCGACCTGTTGGACTGCAAACGCAGCCCGCCCGACAAGCCGGCGACATAGTATTCAATACTTTACGAGATATGCCTTTACCCAGCGCCATCTTCTGCGTCACCGAAGCTTCCGTGAACGTCTACACCCGCGCTCGCCACGCAACGAGGATCGGACAAGGTTTCATGTCCCCGCTTGACCGCCTCTCTGCCCGCTCCCGGAAGCGTCGTGTCACAGCCGCTGCCGTGTCCAGGCGGCGAGGAGGCAGCTTGTGCGACGCCCAGCCTCCCCTTGTGACCTGGGCCTTTGGTACAAATCCCTTCTCGGTCCGCGCGAGGGCTCTCTGCTTCCGAGACCTCGCAAGGTAGCCGATGAAACTATCTTACGAAGCAATTGCTACGTGCGCTTACTGAAGGCATCACCAAACACCAGCATCATTGCCACCGGGAATTATGTCACTCTTCCGCGATCTACAAGGGGAAGGCGAGTATGTGCGGTCGCCTCCGGCGATCCAGTCGCAAAGTGAATCCTGCGCGACCCCGCCGCCTACGGCGTGGGGAGGCAAACATCTTCGTGGGCCGCCACGATACGGACGGCCCGATCCGTTCCACAGTACCCAGACGCGTTCGAGGCAAGGGCCGGGTCCGTTGCGACCTCTCCGCGAGAGGCATGCCAGGGTATGATTGATCTAGGCCGACCTATCCAACGCGCGGGTTCTAACAATTAATCCAGGAGCGCGAGTATCATGGTGTCTATCCGACCAGCAGGCGGCGCAAGGGCCGCCAGAGTATCGGTTCTCCGTCCACTTCGGTCCCGACTTCTGACACGGAAAATACACCTCTGAGGTCATTGCTGGGCACCTCCACCGAGGAGAGCAATCTGGGTCTCTTCTCTCACCTCGGAACAAGTGATAACGCGCAGAACATGCAAGCGTCCAAGCTCCAGCTCCCATCGGCACGTTCCGGGCACTTGTATGGTTCGCCGGACGGCCCCGTCAAACAAGACGGTCCAAAAGAAGCATTCGACGAGGGGCTCGGCGGGAAGGGGTTGGGCTTTGAGCCACGGCGATCAATTGCAGTCGAGGGCGCGGTTGTGGACGGGCGCAAGGACGCTGAGGACATTCCGGCGCAGGGGGTGCAAGCCGATGATGGCGTTATCCGCGATGACGCGGCAGCTGGGCGGAACTCGCTCCCAGACATGGCGAGGGAATCGGGACCTGGTGTTAACAACGTGCCGCTCCCAAATCTCACGGCACGGATGAGCCAATGGCTCCCAATTGGGCTCGCGGCTTCCATTCTCTCCTATTTCCTCGTCACCGGCTTGTGGCCTGCGTCAAAGCTCACACTGACTTGCGCGGTGGTCGCGATCGCGGTCAAGATGTGGGCTGCTGGAAAAGGCCGAAAAGACCGAAACAAGCCGACAATTGCCCTTCGACGAGGCATTGACTTCGAAGCCCAGGCGCGCAGCCAATGACAACACAGTCATAACTTGGCCAGCAACTCACACTCACACCTCGTGTGCAAGCGGACCTTGGCTCTCGCAGATTGGCGGTGCGCATTGGCATTGCGTGTTAGTGGATACGTCATTCCCGCTCTTCCCGACGAGGCAGGGGCACGGGGGGCTCAAGGGCGTGGGGAACATGCTGGGGTTGTCCAACAGGAGGATGTCTGATTTTATTGTTTGCAGGCCATGACCCGAGGCAGATACCTTCCCTTGTCGAGTGCATCGATAGTCGGGTGAGATTCGCTCTGATCCTGTCGGAGATGGTGGGGCACGTGCAGCTGTGGAGAGAATCGACGCGGCAGAGGGTGGCTTATGTACCTGGATAGTACTTTTCGCAAAAGGTCCTTACTACTACGCTACCACGTCCCGCACCACACTGAACGCGGTAAAAAGCGTGTCCCTCTGGGTACCTGGCTAACACGCAGGGCTCAGGTGCAAGTCGCCCAAGTACCGTCCAGAAAGGCAATCGAGCGGATGCAACGCAAATTGTGCGGCGGCGTTGACTCACTCGGCGAGGTGGGCCCGGGCCAGTAATGGCGCAGAACCTGGGGTCGGACCGGCCAATGGGAGGCCCTGAATCTCGGCGAGCCCGAAGAGGACTAGCGCCGCATCTTCGCTCTCTCGCTGCGCCCTGCTGCGCTGCCCTCCTCCACGATCCGCAATGCCCCCCATACCTCAGCCTGGAACCTCAGGAAACTGAAATACTCGACTTTGTCCGGATCTCCGGGTTCCGAATGCCTCGTCCTTTCTCCCCCTTACCCCACCTCCCCCAAGAGTTCAGTCGACAAACGAGCCGAATGATACACGGCCCGAGTACGCTTCTCCCCCGCGCTCCTCCTCAGCCTCATCTGACCTGGATCTCCTCAGAGAGGATCTATCTGGGATCACACTTACACTCTTGAGACGGTGGAAGGCTATTCGCATCATCCTGGCGACATTTGACAGTAGCCTCTCATAATTCACATCAATTACCTCCCCTTGCGATCACTTGGACCCTCGGCTCGAACTCCCTCCTCGAGCTTCCCACCCAACCTACAACCGGTTGAGCACGGAACAACAGAAAGAGTTCCGCTTTTCGGTATGCTTGTCGCGGGCCGAGAGCCATTTAACGCCAAACCCGCTGACAAGCCTCCAGCACACGCACTTCAAAATATCTTACCTTCGGACTTTTGAGCCCTCGAACTTCGTAGCAATGACGACCTCGTTCCACTCCGCGGCCCGCGGCTTTTATGTCTTCCAGGCTGCCCTGGGCTCCACGCTCCAGTTCCACCCCGCCCTCGGCACCAGCGAGCTTGATGCCTTGATGGACGCCTACCTCCCTTGCCCCGGCACCATCCAGGACAAGCGCGCCTCCATCTCCGTCGACTTCTTCGACCACTTCAGGCTCACAGGTGAGAGCATCAAGTTCTACGAGGTCCCCGGCTGGGTCAACTCGGCCACCAGCTCCCCCAACAGCGCCCGGGACTCCGGCTACGGCTCCAGCCTGACCGCCTCGCCCCTCGCTCCCACCTGGTCCTGGGGCCCTCTCGAGAGCACCGCCGTCTCCACCCCCTCCACCTCCTCTTCAGTCTCCACCCCCCAGATCCCCTCGCGGAGAACGCAACAGTCGAGCAGGAAGCAGTCGACCTCTTCGCGCGCTGGGGCCGGCGACTTCTCCAACCTCCCCGGCATGAAGATCCTCACCAGGGACGGCCGGGACGTCACTAACACCGCCACCCGCGGCTGCAAGACGAAGGAGCAGAGGGACCACGCCCACCTGATGCGCATCATGAAGGCGTGCGACGCGTGCAAGAAGAAGAAGGTGCGGTGCGACCCGAGCCACAGGGCGCTGACGAGCCCCGCCTCGCCTGCGCAGCAGCCTGCCCGGTCAGCAAAGAAGGCGAGGGTATCCGGCTCACAACCGAAGGCGGCGATGGCTGCACCATCCTTCGAACCGGCGATATTCGAGAACCCCGCGTCACTGCCCGCGCTTCCGGGCGAGTTCGAGTTCGAGAGCTTCGACTTCCTCAACGAGACTCCCCTTGACGAGCAGGCCAGCTGGGACGAGTTCCTCCGGCTCAACGGCGAGCTGGACTCGGTGTTCCCTGAGGGCCTCGGCGACCTGCCAGATCTCCATTCGACCATCCCGTCGGCTCCCGATAGACCATCTGCGTCTGGCTACCCCGATCCCTGCGACGTACCCTCGGCGCTCGCCCAACCAGGGGACGTGGCAGTGCAGGACGTACCCGGGCTGCCGTACATGGAGGAGAACGATCATCCGCACACCTACGTCGACTTCAACCTCTACTCGCCAACATCGAGTTTCTCTGAATCCGAACCGTCACTCTCCACAGATCTGTCCGTCGAGTCTATATCCAGGCTTGAAGGCGTCGGGAGACAACCTAGTAGTCCCGGGATCAAAGAGTCGCTGGCCAGGTCAACAGTGCAGCATCGCGAAGGGTATCCTGTCACGAGTCTACCAGACCACGGCACTGGTTCTTGTTCACATGGGCTACAAACTTGGCACTCCGCGAATGGCGCGTCGGCTTCACTTGAGACGGTACGCTGCATCCCCAGCCATGAATCTCAGCATTCGCTAACACTGTTCAAGGACCTCGCCACACATGTATCGTCATCCGCGCCAGAATCCGCTGACGTCCGAGGACTGTTGAGCACGGTTGGCGGCTGGATGCAACCCAGCCCCACTGATGCGCAGCTTCCGAAGGACGCAAGCGAACAATGGTCGCAACGTCCACAGACTTTACGGGTTCCACGGGCCACACCTCAGTCCGACAGCAGCCAAGGCCATGTCGTGAGCGGAGCGTCTATCTCTGTTCCTGTCTCTCATGCGTCACTCTCCCAGTCTGTCGTGACAACACGCCAGGGCGAACCCACTGCCTTCTCTGCAGCCACTCAGGCAGCAGCAGCAGCAGCAGGGACACAACGTCCCGGGAGGGACTTTGCGCATCACACCTTGTCCGGCGAGGATGAACGGGCTTCAGTCGCCGTCCTTGATCCTTACCGAGGACGTCCGATTTCGACCGTCGACATACACGTGGAGACCAACTCCGAGGTGCCGCATGCAAGGCCACTTGCAGAGGCAAGCTCCAGTGACGAGCACTCCCCCTTGGAGAACCTCCAGACCATGAGCGTTGCGCATGACCGCACGATCCTCCGCAGCCAGACTCCACGCACCGTGGCTACCATGTCACCGCGGGAGCAAATAAGTGGCATCGCCGCACCAGTGGACACGCGGATTACACCTGCCCCCGCCCAAAGCTGTCTGTCCCCATCGAGAACTGATGTCACCGGAGTGACGTCGCGAGATCTACTGGATCTAATGTCCTTGGCAACAGTGGTCGCATCTACAGCGGCCACTGCACTAAGCTGCATGGCAGTGCTCCGCTCGAGCAGCGGCACCGCCTTGCTCGGGGAAACCAACGGCGCCGTGAGGCACGGGACTTCTCAGCAGAGCAAGAAGACCGATGACAAGTGGGCTTCACCGGCGAGGAGGATACAGACGCGAGGGAATGTCCAGATGGACACGGCTCTTACCAGGATCCCGGTCCCGGTTTAGTTAGACGCTTGGTGTGGATTCAGTGTGGGATTAGAGTTGTGTAGTAGACCAGCTTATAGAAGCTATAATACAAGAAAGGCCGGCTTCCGCCGAAGCATACTTGATTCATTCATCCGTGCCACTCGTAAGACTGCACAGGACCTCTCCCTCCACTGAGGCATCGTGGGATTGTCGGCTTAGTCAGGAATGGAGGCGGGCAATGGCGGACAATGGCGTTCTCGCCAGCGGGGCGTCAGACTTCTCCCAAGAAATTTTCTGCGGCTGCTGAGTAATCATCCGTATCGACATGAAATTGTTCGCGCGCGGCCATCAAGGAGAGGCGTCGCGAGAGCTTATCCGTCATTGTCGTGAGCGTTTCATTCGGTTTCTGTGTGGTTTTTTCCAGGCCTGTCCTGCTTCTTATACCCTAGAGGTCCCAACGCTTTCTTTCTTTTTTTCGTGGGGACATCTCTCTTTTGTATGCGCTGGTGATGAGTTTGCAGGGGTAAAGGACCAAACCATGTTGATACATTTGGGCGGCTTCACGTGCATCTCAGTTGTGAGTCTTAGCGGGACACCCCGACGACAAGTCCCGCCAACATACAGACGGAGTGGGTAGCTAATGTGTGTTTTTGAGGGCCAGGCGACAATCAGCTTTGTCTTTTGAACGAACGAGGAGAGGCTTTATCCTCGCTGGCCTGCTTGGTAGAAGACGCCTTGGCTCATCGTCGGAGATATCTAAGAGGAGAGGCCACCTTTGCGGACAACCTGGGGCTTAGATGAGCATTTTCCGTTGCACTTGACCTGGAAGTCTCCTACCGACTCGCTCGCGGTTACTGGCGGCCTTTGCGTGTTCAGCTCTCACGGGAGATATTCGCCACTACAGGCCGGCAGAAAGGAGCATCGTGGCTTCTAGGGAATGAGATCTGCCTCTGGATAAGAAGGCTTCATCAAGGGTTTCCACCTCACTCGCTTATACAGGAGAATAACCCGCGTTTTATGGTGGCTGGGGGTTTACTCTGGGCACCTGTCATCAAACCAGCATCATCCCACGTGTAAAGAGCCTTGAGCCCTACGCGTTGAGACCGCTGTACAAAGGAGAAGCAAGAGGCACTACCCGAGAGCCTGTCCTCGCCTCGCTTTGTCTCCACCAGAGGCCCACTGCGACATTCCGGGTAGTCGTCGCCCTGGGCCTTCCCACACTCAAACTGCACCACCGCCCATTGTTCACCATGGCCTCCAAAGACGGAAGGAGCGCGTCACAACGTCGCCCCAGCGGGCAGGCGCGACCGGACGGCGAGCCGCGCTCGAAGCTGCGGGACGCACTGGCCTCCGCAGGCGCCCTCATCTCGCACTTTCCGCAGAAGTTCAAGCGCTTGTCGTCGTCGCTGCGCACCGGCTCTCGCCACCCGCCTACAACACAACCGCGCAACTCCAAGGCCATGTCCAGCCTCAGCGGATACACTGCGCCAACTGGATCCCCAGGCCCGCTCGACGCGATATTGCACGATCGACCCCGCCAGCCCTCAATCAACCCCGACTCGTCGAACATGCCTCACCAAGGGGGGTCGAAGGAGAATGTCCCTCCGCCCGACTCTGTCGTCCCTCGGCTTTCCCGGCTCTCTTTGAATGAGCACCCGCCGACGCCCAAGAACCTTGCCATCCAGCCACCGAACCCTCCGGGGAGGACGGAGGAAGAGCGACAGACCCACCAGCGCTTTACCAATGACGCGCTTGATATGGTGAGTTCCGGAACCCCAGCCGGCGATCCCTCTGAAGCCCGGGTGTCCCCCTTCCTGCGTGCCGAGTTAACCCATAATGCATGTAGGCTCGTCTCGCGCTTCGCACCAACGAAACCCCTGTCGGCTGTGTCCTGGTCCACAATGGCACCATCATCGCGAAGGGAATGAATGCCACCAACGTCACGAGGAACGGCACCCGCCACGCCGAGTTCATGGCCATAGTGTCTCTCCTCGCCCGACCTAAGAAGGGCAAGAAGCCTTACGGCGCTGCCAACGGTGGCCTTCGCAGGGTTAATATCCCGGTGGAGGATACTGAATCTTCTAGCGAGGATGAGAACCCCGCCGCCGGCGGTCACCTCTACCCCTACGGCCAGAAGTTCCATCCCGCCGAAATCGTGGACAAGTCCATCATCAGAGAGTGCACTCTCTACGTTACTGTGGAGCCCTGTGTCATGTGCGCTTCGCTCCTGAGGCAGCTCGGTATCAAGAAGGTCTTCTTTGGCGCCGTAAACGACAAGTTCGGTGGGACTGGTGGTGTTTTCAGCATCCACAAGAACCCGAGCCCCCTCGACGGAGAGATTGGCGAGCCTCGTGGGGACGGCGGTAGTGTCGAGCTTGGATATGAGGCTGAAGGGGGCTGGGGCCGCGATGACGCCGTTGGATTGCTCCGCAGATTCTACGTTCAGGAGAACGGAAGGGGTGAGTTCCTACATGATTTATCCCGTCCACAGTTTCTATTGTCCGATGCTAACAAGACACAGCCCCCGTGCCGCGAAAGAAAGAGGGCCGTGCTGCTCGGCTGGCGGCTCTGGAACGCGATGCAAACGGTGGCTCAGTTACCTCTGTCACGCCAGAGACTGGAGAGGCCAACACGGCTCCAGATTCAGTGGCCGGTGAGGAGAACCAAGTACAAGAGGGCCAGCCGAAACTCGACGGTCAGGCGGAGGAGACCCGAGTAGAAGTGGGGAAGGCGGACCCTAATGGCGAGGTGGAGAGGGCCGAAGCGGCTACCGAGCAGCCTGACCTCATTGATCTGGAAGACAAAAAGAACGGAATAGGTCAAGGGGCTTCGAAACCTAACGGGAAGGGGGTGGGAAGGAGCTGGGCGGATGACAAACAGCCAAACCTCATCGAGCTGTCGGACTCGGATAGCCGAGAGGATGAGAAGGAGCCGATTAACGGGCGAGTGGCTGAGGCGATCCCAGCGTAGTCCCGTCGCCATGCCATCGAGCTACTGAAGGTCTGTCAGTGGGTCTGTATGGATCATCGCTCCGGTGTAACGAAGATTCATAACTCACAGTCGTCCCTCATGGGACCGGAAGGGAGTTTGGGGTCTCGCATCATCAGCACCGCCCCTTATTTGGGCATGTATTATATCGCCTGCATACTTGTTAGTATCAGTCTTGCGTTCCGAGTAGCTCGGAGATGATACAATAGACGACTATGATCCCAATAATCTCGAGCTGGATCGCTCCAGCATCAAGACCTCGCCAGTTCATGGGCGATTGGAGTGACTGTGCTAATGCAAGAACCCTCTCGTCCCCGCGGCCGCGGGAATCGGCCCATTCCGGGTTGTGACCCGCGAGGCTCTCGGCCCTTCCAGCGACACTTGTCAAGATTGGGTGGGCCTGTCCACTGCCAGAACACCAGCCCACGTGGAATAGGGGGCCCCCTCACCATGACCAACCCTGCGCAATTGGAGGGTTCTTATTTCCACGCCGGGTCCTTGCAGGGGCGCACGACACGCGAGCTCGTGCATGTTCCCAAGCGCCGGTGCCAACGTTGGGGCGTGGGAGGCTTAAGCGCCCTGGCTGGGGGCAGCTGGCCGAGGACGCGGGATCTGGCATGAACGCCGGGTCAGGGGGCTGGGGATGGCGGTTTAGCTGTGTCTTTCTCGGTTCTCGGCGAAGAAGGCCCCGCGCAAGGAGGGACAAGGAGTCGGAGGGACACGGAGTGTTGAGTGAGACCTTGCTGGTTGGTTCGTAACATCAATGCCAGGACACCGGCTTCTTTCTTCCGAGATGCCTATTCTAATACTCCTCCCGCCATTTCCCCCTCGCCCCAACCACTCTGCGCCCCAGGAGTGAAATAGGGGAGAGGCGGTGGGCCCGTGGAACGTCCCCAAAACGCACGCAAGCCACGCCCGTCGCACAGCGCGTCCCCCCGCCGGGACGGCCACTCGCCCACCTCGTATTTCCGGGGCCCCGCCGTCGCAGGATGGATAGGGGCATCGGCGAGGAGGCAGGTGATAGGGTGCTTTAAAACCGGGGCTGGCTGTCACGGCAGGACGCGGTGACGATCGTGGCTTGCGGACTGTGGGAAGTCTGTGAGCTCTGTCTTGAGGGGGCTTGGCCGCGTGCCCTCTCTTTTATGCTCGTGCATATTGGGTCTTTGTCCTCCTGGAGGTTAGCATTCGGTGATTCTTTTCTTATTTGAAGCTGAGGGGTGATTCCTGGGTGTGAGCCTCCCTGCTTCATTCAGCTGTGGGCTCTTCCCACTCTTCATCAAAACGTCACTTACACGGCACATGAAGCACAACCAACATCACACTCATTCATTCCATAAATCAACAAAGAAAGACGTCAGCTTTATCCCCCATCATGCCGAGTCCTCGATAGTATGTGGCTATATGTACCTGCCGTGCCGCCCACCCAGAACCGGGTTCGGGGTCTTCGAAGCAGAGCTTGATGCCGTCCCACCGACCACATCACCACGCGTGCAACGAGTGGCTTTGAACGGTCCGCGGCGCCAACAGTTGACCTGGTATGTATATATCCTGTTCTATGACCCCTTCTGAAATCCCAGTTGCTGACGTGCAGGCTGTTGATCTGATCTTTTTTCTCTCTCTCATCTCCGCAGCCACGCGATCCGCGAGAGTTCGGATCGAGGGCTCCCTTCTATTCCATTCATCCCATTCCGTGACTCGGTTTCTCGAGTAAAAAGTCCAGTCACCGAGTGTATCCTCTCCAAGAACAGAATGGAGCGAGTCCGTCGCATCGAAGACCGCATCGCCCGGTCCGCCGGTTCCGCCTCGAGGGAAGCGGCCACGTACGTCCCGATCCCCACCTCCTTCTCACCCCTTTCATACCATGTTTTGAGCTGACCCTCTCTCTAGCCCCGCGAGCGGCCGGGCGCCCGATTCTTCACCGAGGTCCGTGCGGGCCTGACCGCCTTCTTCGCCATGGCCTACGCCATCGCCGTGGTCCCCAGTATGGTCTCCCAGACGGGTGGCCTCTGCGTATGCGAGCCCACCGAGTCGGACCCGACCTGCGCCGACAACGACGAGTACGCCCTCTGCGTGAACGTCGTCCGCCGCGACCTCACCACTGCCACCGCCGCCATTGCCGCGCTGAGCTCTTTCTGCATGGGTCTCTTCGCAAACGTTCCAGTCAGCCTCGCTCCGGGCATCGGACTCGTCTCGTACTTCACGTTTGGGGTCGTGGGCGTCCGCGGGACGGGGCCCGTGCCGTACGACATTGCACTCACGGCTACATTTGCCGAGGGGTGGGTGTTCCTGGGTCTGACGCTCCTTGGGCTACGGCAGTGGCTTGCGAGGGCCATCCCCCAGTCGATCAAGCTGGCCACGGGCGTGGGGATTGGGATGTTCCTCACGATCATCGGCCTGACATACAGCGAGGGCATTGGACTGATCGTCGGCAGTCAGGATGTCCCTCTCGCGCTGGCCGGCTGCCGACCCGGCGACATTGACGAGACGACAGGGCAGTGCACGGATGCGACCAAGATGCGGAACCCAACCATGTGGCTCGGAATATTCTGCGGCGGCTTTCTGACCGCCATCCTAATGCTCTACCGTATCAAGGGAGCGATTATAATCGGAATCCTCCTCGTCAGCTGCATCTCATGGTTCCGCGGCACAGCTGTTACTTTCTTCCCTGACACCATCGCCGGCAACGACGCCTTTGAGTTCTTCCGCCATGTGGTTAGTTTCCACCAGATCGATAAAACCCTCGGTGTCCAGAAATGGGATATCTCCGGATATGGCGGACAGTTTGGGCTCGTCCTCATAACCCTACTCTGTGTCGACATACTCGACTGTACCGGTACGCTGTATTCCATGGCCCAGTTCGCCGGGATGGTGGATCAAGAAACGCAGGATTTCGAGGGCTCCACGGTGGCTTACATGGTGGACGCGATCAGCATCTCTATCGGAGCGATCTTCGGCGTCCCGCCTGTCACGGCCTATGTGGAGTCTGGCGCTGGCATCTCAGAGGGCGGCAAGACTGGTCTGACGTCGATAACCACGGGCATTTGTTTCCTTATATCCGTCTTTTTTGCGCCAATATTTGCTTCGATACCGTCCTGGGCTACTGGATGCGTCCTCATCCTGGTCGGATCGATGATGGTGAAGGCGGTGATGGACATCAACTGGAGCTACCCGGGCGACGCCATCCCTGCGTTCCTAACCATCGTCATCATGCCCTTCACCTACTCCATCGCGTACGGTCTCATTGCAGGAATATGCAGCTATATCATAATCAACACGGCAGCGTTCATAGTCGAGACGGTGTCCTGCGGGAAGTTCATGGCACCGGGGAAGGAGCTGAAGGACCCGTGGACGTGGAGGATCCCCGGCGGAGTCCTTCCATCTTGGCCGCGGAAGATCGTGCGAGGGATGCGGGGGCTTTGGCGGAAGAGGGACTCGAGTGGGGCAATCGAGGATGGAGTGGGCGGCGAGGAAGAGAAGCGAGGGAACGCTGAGGGACGACATGGCGGGAACACCAATGGCGGCGGTTTGGGGCGACCGGTTTCGCAAACTTCTCGGCGAGGCGGTTCTTTGCCTCATGCTATGTAGATAAAGACATAGATAAAATGACAAGGAATTTTGGCCCCAGTCTTGAGAGTGCCAAAAAGCTCGCTTGCCTGGGGTTGAACCCGGCTCACTACGAAACCCGCCCCAACTGGAATTGCCCCATGCGGAAGCCCCGGGCTGGTTTCTGGCCATTTCTGAGCGCTCGGGAATTGTACCGCTGGGGCTCCTACCCGATCGTAGTGTGACTACTTGAGCTGCTCGGTTGGGAGGTGCTGAGGGTCTGCTATATATAAGGCTTTCTCTGAATCACGGTGGCACTTGCTGTTTGGAGAGGGCGCTGGTCTGCTCCTTCCGTGGGTGGCGGGCCGGGGTGGAGGGGCACAAGCCGGTTCCTTCCCGGGCTGGGCTCCGGCGGAAGGTACGGAGGTACACCCTGGGGACGGAGCTCACGTGGGGACACTGGCGTCTGGCACGAACGCTGAAAAACATTGCTACCTTTTCCTACGGCGGCAAGAGCCCAGCGTGCTCTACATACAGGTGGAGAGATTACCTGCCCAATACCCTCGGGAGGTTCCAACCGCCCGTCGGCGAGAAAGCAGAGAGAGGGGCTTGAGCCAAGACTGATCGTTTCTCAGTCAGGTTGGGGCCTCTCCTAACTGCTTTTGGGAGTGCGTCTAGCGGCAGGGAAGAGCGTATTATATCCACTTCGAGTCCTACAATCGACAGCTCAAACTTGAAAGTATATCTCTGTTTCATACGTCGTAAATTTCTGAGTTGAGTCTACATTCCGCTCATGAACCCCCAAGTTCCATCAGAAACCAAGAACCGGCTCACACAGTCCATGGTATAAGCCAAAAAAACAACAACAACATGGGAATCTCAATAAACAGTCATAAACCATCAAGCGCCTTGCTAACACAATCCCTCTCACCAGAACCCCTTTCTCTACCTCCTCTTCTTCCCGCTCCCGCTCCCCAGGACATCCACGATGCCCGCACCCAACGCCGCAGTAGCGACCTTGGTCCCCTTCTTCCCCATCCAGGGACCGGGGTCGGTCCTCGCCCTGTACGCCGCGCTCGCCCCGGCCTGGAAGGCGCTGGTGGCGAAGGCGGTCCACGGGATGCCCCCGGCGGCCTTGACGAACTTGTCTCTCGCCGACCCTCCCTTGCCCGGTGGAGGAGCGCGGGCGCCGGACGATTTGGCCCTCGGGGACCCCTTCGACCGGTACCTGTCTTCCGTGTCTAGCGATCGCGCCCGGCCGCGGCGTCGGCGGTAGGGGTCATCCATGTCATCTCGGCCCCTGCCCCGATCATCTCGGTTGTCGCGGTGTTTGGGGCGCGGGCGGCTGTCGTAGTCCCTCGGAAGAGGAGAAGGGCCCCGTTCGCGCCGGGGTTCGGGGAATGTGGTGGTGCGTCGATCGCGAGAGCGGCGGCCCGGCGGGGGGCTCGTGGTGCTTCTGTACCGGCGCGGGAGGGAATCGTCCACCTCCTGCTCCCGCGCGTGGCCGGGATTCCAGGGGTTCTTCCGCGCGTCGTCCCTCCCGCGGGACCGCCGGTCGCCGTGCGCCGGCCGGTCGTCCACGGTGCGGCTGCGGTGGTGGCGTCTGTGTGGGTCGGCGGGCTCCGTGCGCCGGTGGCGGGGCGGCGTCGGCGAATGCGACCCTGGCGACGAGTAGCGCGGCGGCGGGTCGTCGAAGTCGTCGCGCCGGTGCCGGCGCTGGGCGGGGCCGCGCGAGCGCTCGGGCGAGAAGTTGCGGCGCGGGGGAGGCGTCCAGTCGTCGTCGTCGCTCAGGCTGGGCGGGCTCCTCCGCGACTTCGGCCGGCTGCTTCGCCTGGGGGGGCTGTCATCTCGCCAGTCGCGGGGCAACATCCTCTTCCACATCGAAGTGCGCTATCGGTAGCGCTAGAAATGTCGTGCAGTTGGAACGCTGCAAATGCGGCAGTGAAGAAACGAAGAGTATGCTGATGGGAGGCGCTCGCAGATTAAAATAGTACGATGGAGAAAAAAAATGGGCGCTTGCCGGTGCACGGGGTCCGAGGGGAAATCCGAAGGGTCTCCAGCCTTGGAACCAGGGGAAACGGGAAAAGGGCGTGTTAAATACAAGCGCAAAAGTACCGACCGATGACGGTTGCATTCCATTCCGGAGGGCTCCAACGGGCGCGTCAGCAGGATGGAGAAAGGAAAGGCCCGGGTTGGCTCTGTCACAGGCGGCCGGATGCGGGAACCAGGCCAGGAATGACCCTGCGCCCGCGCCTGTGGCACGGGCGGGGGCCGACTTTTTTCTGCTCAGTTCTGTGGCATAACGTCACGCGGCATGCGGCGCATGCGATGTGGATGTTTGAGAGGGCGGGCCAAGAGTCCGGGTGCGTCACCTCGCCTGGTCTTTCCCGGTGGGACTGGCCGTCTGCCGACTGTCTATCAATTGGCGTCATCCGACGTCTGGCTTGCCTGTGAGCCGTCCAGGCACCACGCTCCACCAGCCCAACACCCCACCATGCGTGGGTCGAATCGGAGGCCCCGCGCCCGCGCTTGACGAATCGGGGACCCCGCCAAGGTTTCTCAGCTCGGAGGCCCCCGTTCGACGTTCTCGACACGGGCTTTTTGCGCGGGACTTGGGGAGCTCGGCGAGGATGCTCGGCGAGGGGTCGATGCCACGTTCCATGTGAGTGTCGCAGACTTTTGTTGAGGGGGAGCGACACTGGAAGAGAGCGAGGAACTGCTGAGTAATGTGGTGCTAGCGGGGAACCTGCCCGCCCCAGCGCTCTGTCAAACGGCAGCTGGATCAGCCCAACGCTATCCAGCCATTCCGACCAATCACACTCACCAAAATGCGCCTGTCACCGCATTGACGCGCATGCTTCAATCCACCCCGGCGCCACTGCCGCCTCTGCCCTGCGCTATCACACTCCCTCAATGCTCACAGTGATTTCACCTCGAGGCGTGTAAACTGGAGTGGTTTCCTACATATACCGTGTTATATCAGCCGCTTTACATCGTGGCACTTCTCCGAGGCACCTGTTGTTAGGCTCGGCAGAATGGCAGACGCCATATCGTGTTCAAGGGCCAAGTGTGGACGAACCACATCATGGACATCTATCATGCCCTGAACGTAGACGGGCCAATCATAGCCATGACCTGGGCACTCCCATCAAGCATCTCAAGCCGAGGTGAGGAAAAAATAGCTAGATTATGGAAATGACTACGATCTAGGCAGACTGGCATCATTTCTTGGCTTCGTGTCAATCTTGTAATCCATCCCTTCTTATTTATTACCTGGGCTCTTTTCGGTGTGCTTCGACGCACTATGGTTAAACTTTGCCGGGAGCTATCTGACTCTTCTCCTGTTTATCAGCTTACATATTATAGTGGCCTCCTTTTATGAGAAGACCACAGGATATCTCGATGGGGAACTGACAAAGCCGGGTATAATTTCTACTTATTTTCCCAGTGGATATACGACCGTTTCGCGCGGAAAGGGAAGACGGCCTCATGGCTATTGTCCCGGAAAGTAGATAGATAAATTGATATTCGTTACATTTGGACAAGTAGTCTAGGTGTGGACTTTCCTAGACACCGTCAAAAAAGGGGAAAAAGATTCCCGGTCGCAAGTCATAAAGGGGCTCCCGGATTTACCCAGTCACTTTCTGAGCTATTATCTGCTGCATGGAGAAATAAGCAGCGCTCAGAACATGTTGCCCAGATAATCCGGGTAAGTTATTCCCGGTTCTTCAAGTACCGCAAATTACGTCACATTTACTATGGTTAAGGAACCGGGTGTCCCTTGCTGCAACAAGCGAGCCGGATTTTCAAGTCGCGGCCAAGGCCTTCGCAACGAGCCCAACTCGATCCGCGATGATAATGTCTACCCCGGCCTCGACTTGCTCCTAAACCACATCAGTTAGCCCTGCTGGCTATTCACGGAACCGAACCACGCTCAGTCACCCTAAAGACTCACCTTTACCTTCTCAGGCTCGTTGTTCAACACCCCGTAGGTCGCACACACAAGTCCCCTCCCTTTCACGAAATCGACCAGCCTCGGACAGAGCAGTAGTGCCTCACACGCAAACACCACGCCGGCAAGGTTCCACCTTTCCGCAAACTTGACCGCCATCTGCACATTGGCAGCCCGGACCTCCATGTCTATCATGGGCATCTTGCCGGCATTGGTGATGAAGAACACCGGATACGCCTTCTGCTTCATCGAGAGCAGGATACAAATTTCGGGTGTGAATGATGAGAGTATTATCTGCCTGTTGCCGCCGTACTGGTGGATGGTATCAAGAGCCACGTCCACGAAGGTGTTGAGCTCTATGGCGACCGGAGCAACACCGGCGTCAACAGCCTCGTGAAGTCGAGGGTATTCTGTCCCATGTCAGTCAAATCAACCTGATATCTATCAGCGGGGTCGGTGCTCCAAGGGTGACAAACTGATCTCGATATCGCATCCGATGTCCTGCGGCAGCTCGACGAGGATATCTTTGACGGTAGCGAAGGAGTCCTGGATGAAGTCACCACGAGTGTTCGGCTTGAAGCCTTTGCTCCTAAAATCGACAGTATGCTTCATTCTGTCCCGGATCTGGGGGGCACCGGCCTCGAACTGGCGGCCTACAGAGCGAGAGCGCGGCCTCGCCGGCTCATCGCGAGAATGGGCCGTGCCGAGAACTGACAGCGGGTTTCCGCGGGGCGATTGGAGATTGCTGGCGTGCAAGAATTGCTCCAGCGTTAGATCGTGGATTGGGACATCCGTCCCCGTTTCGCTAAGAGAGAAGTCATGGAATGCCACCGCCTTCAGGTCTCTAGTGACCTGAACGTCGAACTCCACACAAGACGCGCCGAGTTTCGCTGCAGAGAGAAACGACCCAACTGTATTTTCGCCCAGTTGAAGACGGTCATGAGTCTTCGTGTTCATGCCAGACCCTCTATGACCAACAAGTATTGGCCGTCCAAGTGCATCTCTGGTGGTGCGAACCGGCCGAGGCGTCTGAAGGTACGGGTACGGCTTGACCACGAGTGAGGTAAAGGTCACTGTTCCCTTCACTTCCATAGTATCCTTGTCAAGTATGGGGACGGTCTGATCTCTGATGAGACTTTGGCGCTCGGTCCCAAATTGGAGGGCGTTTGCCTCCAGAAGAGCCGTGCCGCTCCCGAACACTGCTCCTCCACTAGAGCCTCGGGATGAGCGAATGACCCTGAATGAGAGCCGTGGCTCGGAAGATTGGGGGATTGAAAAGACAAAGGGATCGTTGATCTGGTCGTCCAATATCGGTAGTCGTATGCGTCGAGGCTTCGATCTTGAGCCGGGAGCCGAAATCTCCAGCGCAAACCATAAGTTTTCGTAGCTTCCCGGGGCAAAGGAACAGGATGCGTGACTGAGTCGAGTCACAACCCTGTTCTTGTGAGTTGTTCCCAGGGTGGCAATGATGAGCTTTTCACCCTTACCGGGACGAATGCTATCCTGGGGCTTCTTTCTGTCTCTGATGTCTGCTGGACCACCCCCGAGGACGCCAGCATGGGAAACCTTGAATAATCCAGCAACATCCAGGTGGCCTTTTAACACTGCATGCTCCTTGGCACTCCATCCTAGGTAGTCCGTGACCTTCTGGTCTGATCCAGCCTTCAGAAGGAGCTCAGCAACATCATAGTCACCATTTTCACAGGCGAAAAAGAGCGGTGTCCATCCTCGGGAACTGTCCTGAACGTCCAGTCTGGCATGTTCCCCAGGAATTGCCCGCACGATAAGTTCCACGTAGTCAGCTCGTCCGAGTTGGGCAGCGACATGAAGAGCCGTTTCGCCGCGCCTGGATTGATGAGTGACATCTGCAAAGCCGCGTAGAAGATGTCGGACTATCACATCATTCTCCTTTCTGAGGGCAAGGAGAAGGGAATCTCCGAGGGTCGACTTGACAAGCGCTTCCATGTCGGAAGATGTGCTATGGGAGAACATAGTGTCAACCAGAAAAACCGCCGTCGATGTGTTGCTCTCGTTCACTGCGAGATGGAGTGGTGTAAGCCCGCCGTGGTCGACTGATGAAGTAGCCCGGATCCTGGCGGCAGAGTTCGTGGACTCGCCCAGCGCGGCTAAAATTCTCTGACAGATTGGCAACAGTCCATGGCTGGCAGCGTAGTGCAGTAGAAGCCGCCCACGATTGTCCTTTTTCAAAAGCGCCTCCTGATTAGAGAATACATCGGTCTCTATGGACCCGGGGAGGGGAAACTCTCCAATAGAGTCAGCGTGTGACCTCGCCACCTCTGTCCTCCAGTCTGTCTTCTGTGTTTGGCCAAGGGCAATTATATACCATTTGCCAAGAGTCCATTGCATGAGGGCCCGCTGAGCGGAGGGTATAAGTGCCAACAATGCCTCGTACTGAGCCGGTGAAGACACGATGGAGAACCTTAGGAGACTGCGAATAAGACCTGAAGAACCCGGCTCCACGGCACTAGGCTCAGCAATGGCGGATTTTAGGTGTCGAATGACGAGATCCAACTTTCCGTTTTGAACAGCTTCCTGGACGGCATCGCCGGGGATCCGAGGGCCAGATTCGTGGTTGAAGGCACTGGCGAGAAACTGATACCTGTCTGTATGAGATGCAGGCGATCCCAGAAGCTCCTTGACGTCTTCGCTTATCAGCCGCCCGATTCCATCGAGAAACTCGAGTATTCTGTAATCCCATTCCCGTTGCGACTTCTGCCACCGGGTCTGAACGTGGCGATGGGGCGAACTATCTGCCTGGCCATCTCGGTCAAGCTTGGAAAGTATCCTTGACACTGCTTCCGCGTTGACCCATTCAAACCAATGAAGCTTCTTCAGGTCTTGTTCAAGCTCGTAGAATGCCCCTAGGAGGAACTTCAACTGGGCGGAGTCTAACTCATTGACACCCGGAGTGAAGACCGGCTGGACATGGGAAGCAAAGAAGTCCCATATCTCCGTCTGGGCGGCGCTCAACGCATCGAAGTGTAGCCGGAAGAACGAGTCCAAAGCGGAAATGGCGGCATCCAGGCGCTCATAAACATCTACCACCATATCAGTGGTCGTCCAGGAAAGAAAGAGGGCGATCTTCGGCCCTACCAGAAAAGGACGACGATCTGACGAGCCTCTTCAGCAAATTGTAGTCGACATAGTGCTGGCTCCATTCCGGAACCATGTATCGGTGGAAGTCGTTGCCGAACTTCATGGCGACTGGATGGTATGGTGGTCTACTGGCGCGACAAATTCATCGACAGGTCGCGGAAATTGGAGTCTGGGGCAAGGTTGATGGTACGTAGAGAATGCAGACTTTTGGTGGTGCAAGTTGGGTCCGGTGCGGGACGTCTCGCATGCGGGGTGTAAGAAGGGAGAGCAAGCTGCAGGCGCGTTGGCGGCAAACATTGACTCGGGCTACGAGCCAATGAACTAGCCTTACATCTGCACCTTCCCAGTATGTTGGGGGCGGGGTCGAACCAACAGGCCATCTACCCGCAGGATCAAAGCAACCCCTCTCTAAGTGCTCATTCCGTTACAATATTTCGTCTTTCGAGGCCGATCGGACTCGCTCCACGTTTCGTCCCCCATGAATCACACTTCCTGTTCGCATGCTTCATCAGGGTTTCATTTGGGCATTCTCCTTGGTTGACCACCAGGCATCGTGGTCTCGCATAAGCGCTGTACCTTGAGCATCGAGGCCACATGACCCGTACCTGTGACGGGACGAGCCGTCGGGGATCTCCACAGGACCATCATCGCACTACTGCAGGCCGCGTGCCGCGGTTGGGCAGGCTATTCCAGTCATGGACCCACTGTCGATTACCACTGGTGTCATCGCTGTGGCAGGTCTGGCTGCCAGCACCTGCTCCGCCATTTCAACCCTTCGTTCCCTCTGCAGAAGTCTTCCGGGGCGCCTTCACGCTGTCAGCAATGAGGTTGCAGACCTCGAACTGGTCCTCACCCATGTTGCAGCCCTACTGAAAGATAGAACGGCCGCACTGGGCTCTCAGTCCCTGGAGGCCGTCCCCCACCTTTTGCTCCAGGCCAGGAACAAACTGAACGAAATCAGGGCCATTGTCGACAAGCTAACCACTGCATCACAACGCTCCAAAACACCTCTCATTGGAGCGAATATCTGGCGAAAGGAACAGGGCCGGCTGCAAGCACTCCAGGAAGACCTCAGAACTGTCAAATCGAGCCTGAATATCCTGCTCGGAGCCTCCAATTCGTATGACTTCTCCCCGCACCGTCCTCCACGCACCAGATACTAAAGTGAAGTACAGGCGGGATATGATGAGACTGCGTCTCGAGGTTCAAGAGATAACTGCCACCACCGCGAAATCCTCGGTCCAATCTACACAGGAACATCTCGCCCTCAGCAAAGTATTCCTAACAACCATGGCGGGAGTTGACGAGCGCGTTGCCCGTGTCGAAGAGATGCTCCGAACACAGTCTGAATTGCTCCAGAGCAGGCAGCTCACACAGATCGGCTCTTCATACGATGCCCCCGCGCGGCCGAGAAGCCCTTCCCCATCCCCCAAGGACGACAAAGGAACAACTACTGCGCTACGACAGGACAGCATTGGTATTCGCGTCAGGCCGTATATTGCAACATGTCGAACAGGTTGTCTGTGCTCTTGCCATACGCAGCAGCGCTCTGCAACTCCAGGTATCCTGAACAGCATTCTGGGGCGCCTCTTTGTCGGATACTCTGGGTTCCCCGCCCTGAGCCCTAAATGCGACAACAGTGGGTGCCTAGGAGCTCGGGGGAAGCAGGTCAGCATGGAATACTGGTTCCCAATGGGCGTTTGGTCCAGCATTGTGAGGATCCAGCTGTTGTCCAATCTAAACACGGGCCCCTCCCTTAGTCTGGATGTTCTCAGAAGGATACCAGACTCATCGCAGTCTGTCGACTTTGCCCAGAAGGGAGACATACGAGGCCTGCAACATCTCTTCAGGCATGGACTTGCCTCACCACGCGACATTAGTAGCAGCCGTGGCTACTCACTTCTCAGATGGGCTCTGTATGCAAAGCAGTACAAAGCAGTAGAGTTCCTTGTGAACGCAGGTGCAGACCCGGATTACAAACCAATCGCAGCTTCCGACAACAGCCCGCGCATCAAGGCGTGTCATTTCATACTCGAGGGTGGGCTCTCTGAAACAGCAACCAAAGCTCTCAGAGCTATCACGAATGGAAGCGACTTCCTGGATGAATTCATCGACAACTCCAAATTCACCAAGACTCACAAGATAGTTCTAGGTCTCTCCCTTCAGGGCCTGGAACAGGAGCTGATGCTCAACCCGGACGATATCAATGCACAGGATGGGATGGGGCGTACACCACTGGCTTGGGCCGCAGCAAGAGGAGACACGCAGACGGTAGCTGCTCTACTCAGCTATGGTGCTGATCCCAACGTCACTGACGTCCAGATATCGGGACCGTTGTCCAACGCAGCGGCCCAAGGCCACACGGCATGTGTTGAGCTCCTCCTTGAAGCTGGGGCCGACCCCGATCCGCCTCTTCCCAAGGGTGTGAAAAAGGGGAGCCCCCTCAGTGTTGCTTCGCGGAATTCCAAGGACGCGACTCTCCTGAAGAGACTGCTCGATTTCGGCGCTGACTCCAATACCCTCACGGTGGAAAACAAAACGCCGCTGTTCCACGCCACCAGGAACGACAATGCCAGTTTCGCCATCCTCCTCCTAGAATACGGCGCTGACATTAACGCCGTGGCGACAACCGGCGAAACACCGCTGACTACCGCTATCACGTACAATAGCCACAATGTCCTACGCCTCTTCCTAGATCGCTGGTCCGAGTACACCGTCTGCCCCCGTCTCCAAGGGCCCAACCTTGTTGAAACCGCGGCCCTCCACGGAGACTGCCAAACCTTCAACATTCTTGCCAACGCAGACCATTTCCGTTATAAATACGACAAGGAGTACACACTTGCTGACTTCAAGGCCCTCCTCATTCGGCGCGCCGATGTGACGGAGAACTTGATCACGACTTTCGGCGAGCTTCTCGCAGTACTGAATGCCGCGCCAGACTCCAAAATAGGGGAAGAGGGGCTAACTGAGTCTGGATTTTTCTCATGTCTTCCATCTAGGTCTAATACTCTGGAATATGCGTTTGAGATGGGGGAAGGCACGAGTGACAAGGATTCAGAGGATAGTTTCCATGATGCTGCCGAAAAACTGGACGCGACTACATAGGATACGGATGTTTCCTTGCTGACAGGGAGCATATTCGTTATACCTATAGTTCTCACGTTCAAATCATACAATACTCTGTGCATTCCTTTTCAATGGAGACCAATGACCGACCGTAAGATTGGACGGGCGCATTCTAAGCCCTGGGCGACAATATTGCCTTGCAAAGGGACGTAACTCAGTTGTCTAGCTCTAGCGCATATTCGAGTACTCTGTCTATCCCATGCGAGCGCTGACAATTCCACTGGGGTTCCTATGCCGGCTCTATACTGGCTTGTACGTGTTGGTCGCAACATGCTCGCCCTTACACAACCCATTAGCTGCCTTGTACTCCCCAGCCGGGTTGCCCCCCTCATATCTGAAAGCCTCTACTCAGGGTCATTCCCCATGTATGCCCTGATACAAAGTCTTACCAGATGGTACTTGCGCAGCCAACAGTTACTGGGTCTCCTTGACCATTTCATGTCGTTTTGGCAAGACGACTACAGATTGCTATCATAGGGGTAGTAATGATACCAGAGGCCAGAACAGCACGCTACATGAGAATTCAAAATACAATCACTGGATTCACAGCTTAATAACACACTGTTCAAGGCCTTGTTATAGATCATCTCACTATATCATCCCCCATGTTCAGTCCCTGTGTGTAATAGTTACCTGTTCACCGCTAATCGCGTCATCAATGTCTGTTAGCCTTTGAGTGCCGTAAGGGATAGATAGCTACAATGGTGGGCACGAAAAAAATGCTTACTCTGCTTTGTGAGGCTTCCCGATTCCTTCCTCAATACTGCTGACAGAGTCTTGGCGGTCGTTCGTCCTATAAGCCTTGAACCACGGGCCCTCGAAGATCCTGTCGACTTCCTCGACGCTCAGTCCTGCTGTCTCGGGTACCATGAAGAACACGTAGATGAGGCCAAGTAGGCACCAGCCCGCGAAGAAGAGGAAGGCTCCCCAATTGTTCGTGTCATCCAGAAGGCTAGGAATTGAGAACTTGATCGCATAGATGAATAACCAGTGGAAAGTCTGGCCGACGGCGCTGCCAAAAGACCGAATGCGGTTGGGCCATAGTTCGCTGCCAAAGACGTAGGGCAGGATGAAGAGGCCTATATTTGAGAATTCATAAGTTAGAGCCAGCTAAAGCATAGGATATCGAACTTGATTATGAAGCAGTGGAAGAATACTCACCGACGGCATATCCGAAGGCGTGAATAAACAGGGCGGCAACCGCAGCCTCCGACGCAGACTGGGAAACCTCCCCTTCTTGGTTGTACTTGATGAAGACACCGATATAAATATGGGATATCATCTGGACTGCGATACCAACAAAGAGGGAACGACGACGGCCAAGGATATCGACGAAGAACAGCGAAGAAAACAGACTGAACCAGAGCTTGGAAAAGCCGTACATGCCGCTGAGGAATATCTTTCTCGAGGTGCCACTGGTGTCGCCTAAAAGCGCCATGATAGGAACGAAGTAACTTGTGACGGAATTGGCGCCGGAAAGCTGGGCCAGCGCGTAGGATAGCACCACCTGCTGCAGGCGGCGGAGGTTGGACCGCACCGTAAAGGTTTCCTTGGCAATGCTTAGCAGGTTCGAGACAGCTGTCACATCGGCGTTCTCCGGAATCGAGGCGTCGATGTCATTGAGTTCTTGCGCGACACGGGGGTGGTCCGCCGGCATGCCGCGTAGCTTGACGAGGCATTCGATGGCCTCGCTCCGCCGGCCGCGCAGGAGGAGCCACCGCGGGGACTCGCTGACGAAGAAGCTGCCGATGATGCAGATGAACATGAATATGACGGGGGCAAACACTGGGATCTGGTACTGCAGCCTGCTCTCGGGGATTGTTTCGAAGCACCCAAGCACGCAGAAGCTGGCCACGCACAGAGCGACGCCCATGGACACGGTGTACCACGAGGTCAAAAGGCCGCGGATCTCCTTCGGGGCAATCTCGACGATACTCATCGGGCCAATGACGCTGAGAGAGCCGATCCCCATGCCAGAGACGATGCGGGATCCAATGAGGCCGTTCATGGTTGGAGAGAGGCATGCGGATATCTGCCCGATCATCCAGAGCAGCGTATAGGCCCGGTACGCCCACCGCCGACCGATAGTGTCATTGATGAAGAACGAGAGTGCCGCACCGATGGCGTAGCCAATGTAGATGATAGAGACGTAGGTCTGGATGGAGGACGCGTCCGACCCGGATTCAATATTGAACTGCTTCTTGAAGCCGGGAAGTGAAGGGATGACGGCAGAAGCGCCTTGGTCCCAGGCTTTAAACGGGCAATGTTAGAAGAGTCTCCAGGTATTGGGCACGGTATACTTACTCATGGGGACACCGGCAAGTGCATAGAGAAGGGAGCTGAGCAACAGGGTCCGGTTGCAGATGACCTCCCGGGGCGCTTGTCTGATGGACCGGGCATACTGGGTGAGCGATGAACGGGCGACGACGTCCTTGATGCCCATGATTGCGATGGCTGAGCAGAGAGAGTAGATAGGTGTTGTGCAGGATGTGCTGCCATAAACCGCAGAATCCTCACAACGTCAAACAGAAAGTGCCAACAACCTCGAATAAATACATCTCGAGGGATGCGGGCCCTGTCGTGGTGGATTTCGGTCTTCCGGGCCCGGCAGCACTTGCAGCTTATCGCCAGTCGGGAGCTTCCGAGCAGCCAAGCGTTCTGGTTGGTCGCCCGGAAGTTTACGACCGCCCCGAAGACCTGGTTCAGATTGCCGGAAGGACACGGGGCCAATGGGGAGAGAGGACGGAGCTTGGCTTGGGGGCAAGGGTCGCATTTTTGGGGGAGTCGAGAACACTTCAGGGCGGGGAAATTTGGGGGACCCACCGGAAGCCCGTGGAGATCGGCCTGAAATAGCGGGGAATCCGGGGTGGAAGCAGGGAAACGACAGGCGGGTGCGGTGCGCCAGGGCGCCACCCCCGCACCGCTAATATTGATCCCCTGCCAGTCCAGTCTTGTTCGCTCATCCGTTTTTTTTAGGAAAGTTGCATCCTGGAGGGCATTTCATAATATTACCATCTGATTGCTTTCATCCACATCCCCGGGGCCCGCCATCTTGCAGCCTGCACGTGGCAGTAACAACCGAACGGTCCAGCTCCGAGAGAGGCTCCATTAGAGAAGCTGCCTCTCAATGCGGCGGAGGAATACCAACCAGCGCCCGCTGAGGCCGGTCAGGCGCCGGCAAGCTACCGGGCCAAGAGCGAACCGGGCGTGCGTGTCGTGCAAAGAGAAGAAGCTCAAGGTGAATACGCATTCCGGGGTTCCCGAGACCGTCACTATTCCTAACTGAGACCCGGCAGTGCGACGATGTCACCCCAGCTTGTGCCAATTGCCAACGCTTTGGCACTGGTAAGTTCCGGAACCACACGAGCGTCTTGGCTTCTCCGAGGTGGCTCATCCCGGTATCACAGATTGTCTTGTCGAGGACCCCGAGACCAAGAAGCAGCGGCCTCGAAATTACGTAGAGTCTCTCGAGCAGCGCCTAGCTCGTCATGAACGCCAGAGCGCTCAGAATACTCCCGATGCCAGCGGTCCATCCCCCGGTATACACAGCAATCATGACAGCCAAAAGTCGATGCCTACATTCACGTCCGAGGCGGACAATGACGGGGATGGCGATCTACCGTCCAAGGTCGGGCTTCTAGACGTCAAGACCACCCAGGTTGAGCCCCAGTACCTGGGTCCTTCGTCAACTTTCTCCTTTTCACGTATCATTAACGCTTCTCTCCGGGGGGCTATCGCTCAGAGGGCGGCCCCCGGCCAGCGGAGCCTCAACCAGGCTGAGACTGCGCCTATGCCTTGTCCCTTTCCGGAGTATAGTGTTGCTGTGGAACTCAGTAACGCATACTTTGAGAACATCCACCCGCACTATCCGTTCCTGCATGAACCGACCTTCAGACACTACGAGGAGAAATTGCTTAAGCAGTCTTCCGAGATACCCAACATCATGTCCTCAGTTCCGTTATTCTTTATCAACATGGTAGGCGGGCCGCCCCCCAAAGCGGGCAGCATAAGCGACTAAGTCAAAAACAGGTCTATGCCGTCGGTGCCCTTCTAGTTCCGGGTTGTCAGTACCTAGCAGAGGTATGGTATTGCCGGATACTCCTTATCTATCACCCTCGCTAAGTCTCCCCAAGCCACTATACAGCTCGGCACAGTTATATCCCGAGGTCCTATCACTCGATAATCTCGAGGCGATACAGGCGATATTGTGCTACGCCATGTATTCCCTTCGATCAGCAAACGGCCCCTCCCTGTGGTATGCGACAGCCCCATACTACCATAGTATCTCCCAACCTTTTAACCATTCCACAGGAAACTATCTGGGCTCGCATTACGTCAATGCACCGAACTCGGCTATCACCGCAGCACAAAACGAGTCGGCTCCAATCAAAGCCCGCTCCAAGTTGAACTACGCAAGAGGGCCTTCTGGTGCGCTCAAGGAATAGACCTTACTTACGCTCTACGGCTCGGACGCCCTCTAGGCATACAGCTACATGACGTCGATGCCGAGGTAGGCTTATCACAAGTCCAGATAAACTCAGCCAGTACAGTAGCTTACTGGTTGTTGCAGCTCCCTTTGGATCTAGACAACGCTCTTCTTACTGATACAGGCATTTTCGGTAGACCGAGGGCCTCGTCCCACGATCCCCCAACGTCTATGTCCTACCAGATCCATGTGATCCGCCTTCGACTCATCCAGGCCCGCATTCATGCTTGTGTACACTCTGCAACGGGACCAGGTGACGTTCTCGACAGCTCCCGGGACGCCCACATTGCACAGCTCCGAGCGGACCTCGACGAGTGGCGGGCAACCGCACCCGAACCTGCGCCGCGATCTGGGGACACTCTCTCAATCTTCTCAACACAGGTCTGGTATGACCTTAATTACAGTACTACCATACTCCACCTCTACCGGGAACAGCTGGCAGAGGGCAAGGGCGCTCTAGACAGCGTGTTCATGGATTGCATGCACGCTGCTAGCACTGTATGTCGGCTCTATCGGCGCCAATACGTCGGCACGTCCATAAACTACACGTGGGGAACGCTTCACTGCCTGTTCCTAGCCGGCTTGACCTACTTGCATTGCCTCTGGACATGTCCCGCTGCGCTTGAGTCAGTGCAGCACCATGAAGTGAGCAAAATCTGCACCGACTGCACGATGGTTCTGGTAGTGATAGCCCAGGGGTGGAAGGGTGCTGCCCCCTATCGGGACATATTCGAGGTCCTCGCCAGCCGGACAATGTCAATGATTGTGACTAGGAGCTGCCAACAGCCGCTTCCGGCGGCGGCTCCTTTGTCGGATTCTTCCGATAGGGAGGCCGTGACGAGGTGGATGGCGGACATGGAGGACACGGGCATGCTGGATGCGTTTGACGGGCTATTGTCTGGATTCATGGATGATTTCACTCCGTACGACATGGACGGTGGCGAACTTTAGCTTTTGGTATTACTAAACTGACATCTTCGAGGTGTATTTATGCTTACACCGAGAAGAATCCCCACAAGCACCACAAGTCCTGCACTGCGCTTCCAGAGACAACCGCTTTGTAAGATCATCGCGCAACCCGAGGCTACATAGTGTGAAAGTAGGATCAACGCGACGCAGAGTTCCAAGAATATATCCGACAGCACGTATACAACCCGAAACCTCCTCATCAAAGCTTCGTGGCGAGCTCCTGGATTATCAGTCAGAAACATGGCCTTTACGATACAGTTACACCCAGCGCAAATACTTACTTCTTTCAGCTTGAAGTCACGGCCTGACAGCGGGTCGTGTTAGCAACTACTTTTGTCCTCCGCATTTGTCTGTACTTACGTTTGGCCATCGCTACCCTCGACATCTCGCGAGGACCGTTCTCCCCTTCGGAAAGGCCGTTGTTCGGCTTTCCCGGCTCTGCAACGCGCCACTTCCATAGAGGGGAGAACTGGTCAGGCACATGCTCCAACTGGTTTTTGACGTGCTTCATCCATGCGGTTAGCTCCTAGACTCCAAAGCACTAGGCGTAATGCGGTCTTACCCTTCCTAGGATGGGTAGGAACTTGAATGCGTGGCCCCTAGATAACCGGTTAGTTCATACCAATACCGGAACGCCACTATGAATACTTACGAGCCTCCAGTGCAGATAAAAAGAGATTCCGCATAACCGGGGACGTAGTCGATGACGTACTGTTTAGAGTGTCAATAAACGTGGGGTGTGATGGGGGTGATTTGGACTTACATCGTTGTCAATAGAGTCGTTGTACCAGCAAAGCTGCGGATATAGGTTAGCCGCACAACGCCAACCCTCCAAGGTACACAGTTTCTCATACTCTGCTGTCCGTGAATTCAAACTCGGCCAGCTCTGGAAAGGCCTGAGTAATAACCTTCTTCATCCGCGAAAGACCATAGAGAGGAACCGAGTCGATGGGATTCTCGGTATACTTGGTTCGAGGAGTCGAGATCCGCCTTAACCCACTATTAGCCTAGCACAATCTCATATTCCAGAAGGCTCTTGACATACACATTTGGTTCCGTGGGGTGTTTGGCAAAGTTAGTGAACTATACCCTCAGTCAGAAGCCTTTTCCAGGGAGGGGGTCTCCTTCGAGTTCCACTCACCTTTCTCCCGCGGAAGCCAAACTTTAGGCGACCCTGTTTGGTAATTGGAAAGCTTCCACCCTGGTAGTAGCTAGCGGTCCACTCGTTAGTAGGGAAATCAAGGAGCGGCCGTAGGTTGAAACTCACTCGTCGCCATCTCCCCGGCGGTAAGACCAAACAGGATAGTTGTCGGGATGGAACTTCCTCCAGAGGTCATGTCTGTGCTTGGGAATGTCGATGAACATGAGCATCCCTGCCGTGGCCTCTACGGTGTTGCGGGCCTCGGGGATGATCGAGGCAGTCCAACCACCAGCTACAACATAATTAGAAACAGGCATATAACGACGGGTATTGGGAGGCGTTACCGGCCACAACCACGAGATCCGCTGGATGGTATTTCCCGTCGCAGGTCTTAATCCCAGTGACCCTTTTCTCCTGGCCCGCGCTCCTTGATACCAAGTTGGAGACCTTTCCTTGCGGGTCTCCAAGCACAAACTTGACGCCTAATTTCTCGCATATATGCCGAGCGTAGACGCAAGCCTGAGTTTGCCCTCTATTAGCAGCGCTTGGGACCCTGGACAAAGAGAAAACTCACCTTGTCGGCAATTGTTATACCCCCCTGAATGTCGAGGAAGCCATTGATGTTTCCGCCGTTGATTCCATCGGCGACGTGGAGCTTTTCCACCCACTTGGGGTCGATCTTACGCAGCCTCTCTTCATCTTGGGCATTCCCCTGAATCGTGGTTAGTTTATTCCCATATGTCAATGGGCAGGTGTCAATCCAATAGCCGTCCCTACGTACCCTTACAAACTGCATCTTTCGAAACTCGGGAGCCGTCTTCTCCATGGTGTCCAGACTCTCCTGGTAAAAGTCGCGAAGCTCGCCCCCTTCCGCGAGGAAGAAGCTGCCGCATTCGTACAGCAGCTTGTCATCCGGACCAAGGCCATCTGGGAGCTGAGACGGGGAGCTCTCCGCAACTTTCCTATTCCAGGAGAGCCAGATTTCGCGAACTTCAATGGCGAGGTCTTGGTAGCTATGGATCACTCAGCATTGGTTCTCTTCGGGATGCAGCGGTTGGAGCCTGGCACTTACACTTGTTTGTCTCCGTAAGCCATCCGGAAGACCTTGTTAATGTCGGCCGAGGCGCCATCACAGTGGTTCGAAGGGTCATAGAAGTTCTTGTCGAGCGCACAGCGGTCGAAGATGGTGATATCGCGGTACCCGCTGCGGGCGAGCCACATGGCCGTGCTCAGTCCGAACACCCCGCCGCCGATAACGTTGATCTTGGAATCTTGAGAGACCATTTTGGAGTGATGGAGGCTTGACTGCAGTGTGCCGATTTGCCTCTGCGATAATTTCACTCTCAATCATGGGAGAAGGCAATACGTCTACGAACTGTTATATATTTGGGTGACCGTGTTAGCCTTGAGAGTGGGGACTCGGATCTCGGCGACGTTATTGGTGAGTCGTGAACTTCCGAGAGGTCGCTGATGCCGAATCGGCAAAATCCGAGCCGCCGCCCAAAGCGATGCGCATGTTGCGCCGCGGCTCAGGAAGATCCACCTCAGTCATCTTCCCCTCGCTACTAAGGCGCGCAGTTGGCTCAAAACGATGAAGCGGGCATATAGATTAGGGCGACCAACCGGGAACTGGCTCGATGATAGGGGACGATCAAGACGCCAACTTCCGTGGACCTGCATGGAAAACGGACCAACCGATGCTGGCTCCGCTGTGCCCAATCTGGCCGACCCCTGTATGTAGGTGGGCTCGATTGGGCGGGCGCTTAACATGCCTATTTTTATCGAAGTCCCGCATGGGTGTGTGTTCCCAGCGTGACAAGCTTCCTTGCCGCCCGGCATGCATGTGTTGTTCCAGACGTACGCAAAGTCCTCCGAGCCAGGGAGAGGCGAGTCGCGCAACTCAGCCCTGCACAACCCAAACACCTTTGTTGCACCACCACCACGACAAGTCGACATTGACACTAGATGACCTTGGCGCGCTGCTTGCGGGCATGGGCGCAAGCCCCATCCCGTCCGTCCACGAAAGCCTTCCCGTCCAGATGTTAAGTCGGCCGATTGACATCTACCGCGTTTACCTCGCCGGGATCCTGGCAAAGCTTGCCGACTGTGAGGTCACTCTTGCCTACGATTCCATCCAATCTCCCAACACACTACCTCACGTGGATTTGACACTACCCGTACCTCGTCTGCGCTTGAAAGGAAAAAGCCAGGCGATCTATGCGTCGACTTTGCGTCGGCCTTCCCCGATGACCACCCACTCTTTCAAAAGCCGACTGCTCGGATCTCTACCTCCGACGCGTCTTCAAGACGCTCGCACTTCTGGGACGCTCCGACCTCGAAGCTCGCTTGCAACCTGTCAACTTTGGCAAGGTTATGGGCATGTCTTCGCGGCTCGGCAACGTACAGCTACTCGGCGACATCCTCGACCAGACTGGCACGGCCATGCATGAACTGATGCGCCGCAACACCGTCAAATACGCCCAGGTCGATAATCCTGACGCCGTCGCCGAGGCCGTCGGTATCTCGGCTGTCATGGTGCAAGACATGTCTGGCAAGCGCATCAACAACTACCCTTTTGACATCACGAGGATGACGTCTTTTGAGGGCGACACGGGCCCTTACCTCCAGTACTGCCACGCACGCCTGAACTCCATCTTGCGCAAGGCCGAGCTTACACGTTCCGATCTGGCGGATCACCTGGCTGGCAACCCCGTCGCACTCGACGCCGATGTCACAAGCAAACAGCATTGTGTCGACTTGTTGCGTCTGATGGCCCAGTATCCAGACGTGACTGTCACAGCACTGAAGAACCTCGAGCCCTCGACCATCTTGATCTACTTGTTTCGGTTAACGCACCAGCTTTCGTCATGCTACGACGTTATCAAGGTTGTCGGGGCTAACGAAGGCCGAGATGTCATGCTCGCTCGTGCAGCATTGTATGAGAATGCTCGCCAGGTACTAGAGAACGGGATGAGACTACTCGGTCTCAGCCCTGTGGATAGGTAAGATAACAATATCCCTGCTTTCGCCCCTCTCGCTCTTGGGGCGGACTCTGCGTATACTATCCCGTTTCAATGGTATAAAACAGATGTTTGCTAACCATACCCTGAATAGGATGTGAAAGTGGGAGGGCGCTACAAGTCAGTATGTGACCAGAACCGTAAGCAACGGTCCATAGTCCAAACACGAATATGAATCTGTGATATTTCCACCCAACCAGTCTTGCACAAGATCCAGTTTCTCAAGACTATCCCCTCTCCGATGATACAGCTTGGGGGGTTACTTTGAATCGTTCTCTCTAGGCTATAAGTTTCCTACAGCTCATAAAGCAGATTGAAAGCGGACTAATGGAGAGCCGTTTCTTGGAGTTGAATCCAAAGTCGACTTTCTCAACGTCAATGATCTCGGTGGCTAGTCGACATTGTGGCAGACCGAGTTAGATGCGGCTGTGGTTGGTTACACCGGCATGGTGCACATGGAGGGGAGGGAGAAGGGGAAAGAAACAAGAATGTCCTTGCGCTGGAGAACCGCTTCCCGACAGCATACTATTATCTAGCACGAGGAGCCCATTGAGTTAGACAAGTTCACCATGCGATCCAGGAGACATATTCAGGTCAGCGAAAAGTGAACACCCAGAGCTATGTTCCTAACATATTACCTTAATCTACACGTGCACTAGACTTATTCCAAATATCCCTTTTCGTCTGTCTCCCGTCCTTCAAGGCTCTTGAAATTGGCAAAGGAATCCACAATCGAAACTAGCTAGACGGCGAAAGTCAAGACTCCAAGACACGAAATTCACGTCGGCGTCCATCTTTCCGGCGGCTTCGATGCCCGCCCACTTCTCGACTTGAACGTCTGGGGATTTGTGTCTTTCCGGGTACACTTCTTTCCACTTTTTCCCTGTTCAGATCTCGGGGCCTCTTTTGTGTTTCGGTGGCGAGTCTTGCGTTTCGCCTTACCGCGCGCCGCGTCCGCTGCGCAGGTATTCGCTTTCGGCCTTCGGGACGCCGCGGATCTCGGACTCGGCCTCTTAGTCTCAGGCTTTGAGATGCCAGAAGTTCCAGAGGCGGACGAACAAGAACGCTGTCTCGTCCGAGGTTGGCGGGGACTACGCCTTGAGTCCTGAGATCCTTGCTGTCGTCGCCGCTGTCGTCGTTGCTCCTGTACCATTGTAATACGCTGCTCCTCAATCCATTGCAGAAGGACCTTGTGCTTTTCCGTCTCCCTTTCTAGAGCCTCCATCCTCCGTTCGTAGGGCCAAGACTCTTCTCCTTTCGCGAGACCCTCGTCGCGCTCCTTCTCCAAATCTTCTTTGTCGTTATAGTAACCCTGCAGGCATTTGAGGGCGAAGTCTTGGTACTCCACCCAGTTCCCCAGGCGGTCTTGCTGTGACAAACACTCCTTGATAGATGAGACATCATTCGATAGCCCATTCCTCTCCCGTCGCCGTTGGATCCTGGCGAGCCATTCGTCGAAGGTTAATGATCGGTAGCGCGAACGGGTTGGAGATCGGTCTTGCTCCTGGACTTGGCGGAACCTCTGCCACTCCGACAGTTGGGCGCAGAGATAAACACCGTCATTTTCGAAGTACCGTATTATGGAGCGGTACTCCGCAGGGGGGTCCGTCAGGGGCAGCTCGAGGTCGGCGGGGTAGCAGGGAGGGCACTCCTCGGCTTCGAGATCTTTGCGTGCTTGAGCCTCAAGAACCCGAGCCTCCTCAAGATCGTCGTCAGAATCTGGCGGTGGGGTCACGTCCCTGTTCGCGTAATTAGTGAAGTACAGCATGATGGACGGGGTCGGTAACGCACTCTAGCCTAGCCGCAAGTGCTTCGAAGGTGAGACGCTGCCTACTGCCTGTCAGATAGGCCATATCGCAGGATGAGGCTGGGGGCGTACTGTGCTCTGGATAGAACCTCATCTCGTTCGGCTTGGGTAAGGTCTTCGGCGCCTGGGATCTTCACAACGCTGTTCGTGGTCAACAAGTGTCGGGATTGCAACGGGGACGGTTTGACAAGGTATGTCACACACCAATGGTTTCCGTAGTCGTTTATAACAGTCGCTGCGGCAAGCTCATCAAGATTGGGTCTGGCTGTCGCCATGGCGTCTCTCGGGGGGGTGGAGGCGGCCGACATGGTAGATTTGGATTTTGGCTTGGGTTGGGGCGCAGAACGAAATGCGCTGGAAATGGGCGTTCCAGATCGAGGACAGCTACAGACGAGCTGGTGGTATGACATGAACAGCTTCACGAGCCAACAGAACCAGGATTGAGATTGATAGTGGAAGAAATCTCACAGGCTTGAAAGGAAATAATTCATATCCTTGCATTTTCCAGTCCAAAGTCACTGTGGGCGACAAAGGAAGCTGAAACGAATCTCACCGTCCATTTCCGGCGGTGTTTCGAGATCGCGGCTGCACGGCGGCTATTATTGGCCAGCGCCCTTGATAAGCGCCCGGCTCCGAATCACGGTTTATGGGCCCGTGACCGCACCCCGAATACCGCCCCTGCCAATCGTTAGCCGCCCCAATATGCAGGGGCGTCCAAAGTCCTGGTACGTCTTTGTTCCAGACCAACCATCCACTTGGGTGCAAGGAGGCCCGGCCCCGATGCCCCCGATGAGGCCAGCTCTCTCCGGGTCTCGTGCCATCATTCATACGTGGTGGTAGTGTGTTCTCCCCAGTGGCAATGAGAGACCGTGCCATTCGGCGCTTGTTCAAACAGCGCTCAAGCATGCCTTCGATGCCCTCGCCCCTCCTCACGTTCTTGGCTGCTCGCTGTCCATGTGTCCACCTTTATCGTCGCTCCGTGTCCAGTCTTTACATTTCCTCACCATTTCTTTTCCGTTTTCCCTTATATTACTTGGCGTGTACGTGTCTCTGCCATCATCTCCATCGCATGCGACCATTCCTCGCCTTACCCCTACACTTCTATCATCAGAGACAACACTCGATACATGGACATGTACGACCACACCGTCTTCGCAGTTCTCACCCCGGAGGACAGCAGGAGCTGGGCTTCCGGTGCATTCAAGCTACCGCATAACTCAAAGTGGTATCAAAAAGGAGTCGGGGGCGTGGCCAAAGAGCCGACTCTTCGAAGCCGCGAAGCGACGCCAGCCGGCTTGGACCCTCCCGAAGAGGGCAAGGACTCGAACACGAAGAAGTCAATTGATGGCGACCGACTTGTGATTACCCTGGACGACGTGGAGAATCCCGCCAACGGAATCCAGTTCGGCTCGAACACCCTCTCTTCACATATCCTCCTGGGGCACCGAGGAACCCCGGGGGTAAGTTCGAAACAGTGTAATATCACTGTGGACAACTACCTCCGCGTGTGGCTTCACGACTACCATTCATCGCACGGAACTGCTGTTTCATATAACGGCTCTAGTCCAGGCCCGCGGCGGAAGAAGGAGGTGTGGATTCTGGCGGACTGGCCTGGTTGCCCCGACAAATGGTCCGTCTCAGTCTGGGTGCACAAAGTCGCGTTCCGCATCGAGTTCCCCAACCACAGACACCCCAGCCCCGACTATATCGCAACTCTCCAACGATTTGTAAAGCGGCGCCAGGAGGCCTCCCAGCAACCGCCCCTCTTGGAACTCACCCTCGACAGCGGCCCAGTTACACAAGCGCCTAGCACCTCTCAGACCCCGGATCTCCGGCCGCTCTTCTTCGAGACCGAAGTCATCGGAAGCGGGTCGTTTGGTCGGGTCTCCAAGATGATCAAGGCACGCACCGCCGAGCGGTTTGCAGGAAAGACCTTTTTCTCCCAAGGCAACAAGAGAGGTGTGGACAAGGCCAACTCGAAGTGGATCGAGAAGATACGACGGGAGTTTGATATCATGGCGGCCAACCCTCACGTAAGTGCTTTCGCTCGCAGGCTTTTCTTTCCGATAATCGGGTCAATCTAACGGTCTTAAACAGTCCAACCTGGTGCGGGTGCACGAGTTCTGGGAGGCGCCGCAGCCGAGGATCATCATGGACTACTATCCTGAGGGGAGTCTCAAGTGGGCTAAGCTCTCCGACGGGCAGTACACCACATGCACAGGGCAGATCCTAGAGGGTTTGGTGCACCTTCACAGAAACGGGATCGCCCATCGCGATCTCAAGCCCGACAATGTTCTTATCACGACAAGACCCTACTTCAGGGTTGCCATTGCCGACTTTGGGCTGGCCAAGGACACGGCCAACACGGTGCTCCAGACCCACTGCGGTTCGCCGCGGTACATGGCGCCAGAAATCACTACGTGCGACCGGCACCAGCCCAAGGTTGACGTCTGGTCGCTGGGCGTTATGACACTGGAATGGATTTTCGGCTTACCCCCAGTAATACCCCAAGCTTTGCCGCAAGCGAACCCCGCGAAATGGCCAAAGGGCTGGGCTGGAGCCGTGACAAAACGCATGGCGGATCTGGAACGTACATCTAAAACGGACGAGGTATACTTGATGCTGCAAGGGATGCTGGTCGAGCAGCACAAGCGCTGGGAAGCACGAACGTGTCTGAGCTTCGGGTTCGAGGAGCGTCTGTTCTCGCGGAGACCGGCAGACGATCTCATCGTGTGTCCTGATGACAACCAGAGCCAGGTTTCTTCAGTCCCGGAAATCAGAAGCAGAGCCAATCTTGCCCGTGGCTCCGTTATCCAGAACCAATACGGCAACCTTCCGCCCAAAATCCCGCTGCACCCCGGACGCACCATACGTGCGCCATGATAAGATTCGCCGGGGCGGGACCTTGAGGCGGGTTGATGATTATACTCCCGGAAGATTCGTTTAGCGTCATGTCTCGGATGGGATGGTATTTATACGTGTAAATCAGAGCTACAATAGGCTCAGATTGGAGTCGTGGAGTTAGGCGCGGACAGTCTTTTTAGCGTAAATAGTATCTGGGAATTGACTATAATTAGAATTAACTGAGGCTTTTGTCCTGTGGGTAGACCTATCAAGAGGCAGTGCACAGATCTGGGCGGCTGCTAATGCCATGGTGTCGACATGTCCATAGTGCAGAGAGACCCTCCTGGACCAATACGCAATGCGTTTATAGACATAAACAAAAGTATCTGGCCATTTGGGGCTACATTAATTCTAGCAGCTCCTTTCCTCTAGCCACATTGGTGTATTCAATCACAGCAGAAATATACCGGGCAGAATATCGCACACTGAAGCCCTTGCTTCTAAGCCGCCCTTCACTCTCCCGCCTGTTTACCAGGACAACCCAGTAATACACCCTCTCTTCACCGTCCCCCTTGCTTCTTCGTCGTAGGTCGGCCCTCAGTTTTATTAGACGGCCCGTTCTTCCGTAGCATCTCTATGACGCCCTTGTTTCCGAGCTTAGAAGCGTGTTCAAACAACGAAGCACCCTTGAACCGAGTATTGGGGTTGAGCCCAATCTTTAACAGTGAGCTCATGAGCTTTTCGTCGACAAAAGCGATCTCTAGAGAGCAGACAACCTGGTCAGCCGGCCATTCGCGGCCGGCGGCCTTGGCCAGCCGCTCCATAATCTCGACGTGGTCCTCTATTGGCCTAGTAGTAGTGAGCCGCTGCGCCGAGGTGAGGGCGTGGTATAAGGCATCGTGCCCCCGCGCGTCGGTCGCAAGGGGTGAGGCGCCATGCGCAAGGAGAAGCTCTACTGCCTGGGCTGTCCCCGATGTCACCGCGTGGTGCAGGGCCGTGCTGCCCTGGGCGCTGGCTCGTTGGTCAATTGCCTTCTTGTCCTTGTCGGCGATGTATTTAAGGATGATGTTTAGCACCGTCCCATGCTCCCTGCTCAGGTGGCCACGGAACTGGTTCGCCGTGACCTGGATCGGGGTCGTGCCGGACGCGTTCTTGGCGGTGACGTCGGCGCCCTTGTGAAGAAGCATTGTGGTGGCCCAGTCATCCTTGTTTCTCACCGCCATATGAAGAGGCGAGTCCCCAGTGTCTGGGAAAACACAGTTCACATCCGCGCCAGCGTTCAACAGAATAGCCAAGGCTTTCAAATGGTGTGGTCTGAAAGCCCTCTCGTTCGCCGCCATAAAGAGGATCATGAGGGCGGTCTCCCCGTCCCTGCTCTTTCTGTCCACCCTCGCCCCATTCTCCATGAGAAGCCAAATGAGCTTCTCGTATCCGTCAAAGTCCTCGTTTTGGATCGCGAACTGAAGTGGCGTCATGCCGCTCTTATATGTCCGGACGTTGAGGTCCACGCCGTGTTGGATTAGCGCACCGACGCACTTTATGTGCCGCTTGCTGCGGCCGCGAACTGCGCGGGTGATGGGGCCTGCGCGGCGATTCTTGGTGGTTCCCGGGTTACATCCCTCGGCGAGGAGCCACCGTACGACTGATGCCTTCCCCTTTTCACAGTGGAGGGAGAGGAAGTCCTTCAGTTTGTCGGCTTGCTTTATAGGTAGGCCAAAGCCGGTGATGGATTTCTTGGTGCCTTCGGAAACAACAGAGGTGGCGATGGTCGAGGCACTATCTCCCGTCACCTTGAGAAAGGACGCCGGGTTCAGGAGATTCACGGGGTCCCGCGCCTTCGGTCTTTTTGGCGCCATCTTCTTCAGGTTTTTCTTTGAGAGAGGCCTTACACCCGCCGAGGCGGTGTTTGAACCCTGCATCTCGGACCTAGCTTCTCCAACTGGCTCGTCCGCCGGCAACTCCACGTTGATGGTGGGTAATATACTCGGGTGGAGAGGTGTAGAGGCGCCCATATTGACGCTTCCAGGGATAGCAGGACAAAAGTGAACGCTTGATTTCGGTTTCGAGTGTGCGGTTACTTGTAATGTTGGTTGTTGGTCAATGGTGCCATTCCTTGCAGCAGCTTCAGGAACTGTAATTGGGGTATCGGAATGCTGTTCGTCGCACGCCCGGGGCTCCAGGTCCTCGGTCGGTCCTCCAATTTCCGGGGAATGTAGGTGAGAGTCATGAGCGTTGAGCGAAGTCGTCTCTGTTTCCGCTTCCCGTACAAACGCACTCGCAGCGTCCAAAGGGCTGTCCAACAAAGTAGCTCCCTTTGTATCGCCTACCTCCGCCGCGTCCCGCATACCATATTCCCCCGGGGTGATGCTTTTCTCGCTGGGAAAGTCCTCCGGTTCCGATTCTGAGACCTCCTCCTCCTCCTCAAACATACCATGGCCAGACCCTACGGCCCTGATTCGAGGCGCGCTGATATCCCGGGTGCTGTCCTGCTCGTCAGAGCTAGATGCTTTATCCTGGTCCGTATTGGAGAGCCCATCCGGATCCTCCCCTGGAGAAAGACCGGCTTCCGAGCCGGAGTCGCTCTTTTCGCTCATCTCCTCAAACATCCTCATGTCGTCTTCGGCGTCATTCGAGGACGCACTCTCAGCCTCGTCGAAAAGAGCTGTAGGGTTGGAATTATTGGATGATGGAGGAGTACCTAGGGGCTTGGACTCCGGGCCCGGGTATGGGCTTTCTCTATCTTCTGTTGGCTCATCAGTCATTCCAGAACGATTCCAGTCCCATATATTATATGCCGGATCGTCGTAACGAGCCAGCGTGGTAGAGTCAGTTTGCTCAAGGTGAGGTGGGCTCTCGTGGGGATACTCGGGAACGGAAGAGAGGCCACCGAGTCCATACAACAGCTGCTCATTTGCATGGGTGGCCTCGTCAATAGAGGAGAGGCTCTCGGCTCCACTGCGTAACGAAGATGCGTCGTCGTCAGCTTGCTCCTCGTCGCCTTGGGAGTCTTCTTCCGGATATTCCTGGACGACGGGTCCTGGAGCTTCGGATCGCCATCTCTCAACAAAATCAATTGTCTTCTTCGAAGGCTTTGGTTCGTAGAGGTCCTCCCCGCCGTCCCCGAAGACGCCACCGACAGTGTCCATGATGGCCTGCGCATGTTCTAGGTTGAATCCGGGACCGTGGCTCCGGTAGACCACTTGGCTATTTACGAATTCGTCGCGGCATTTGAAGCAATGGAATTCTGTGAAAGATGGGGAATCAAGAATACGGTTCATCAGAGTGACGGATGTGAAGCGGAGGCCGGGAGCCTTCTGAAGAAGCACGCGGATCCACTGCAGCGGCTCGTTGTCGTGCTGCGAAATGTGTCTGCCCCGGCGCAGTATCTCCATCCATTCACCGACAAACTGGGGGTTGGCGTAGAGAAACGCAGGCTTCGATATCTTGCTCGCACTTGCTCTCAGGGATGCTTGTAGGTCGTCCAAGTGGCGGCCCATGAGACGCGTCGTCATCTCCAGGAACAGTACGCCCAGAGACCACATGTCTGCCGCCCTACCCTTCGGAGCATGGGTGGAGTCAGGCCTGGCAATTTCGGGGGCCATGTAGTCCGGGCTCACGCCAATGGTGACATGTCGCGTCCTACTCCCAAGGGGGGTTTGAGTGCCCCAGCGGTGACACGACCCAAAGTCGGCGATGTAAACCTCGCCCTTATATATGAGGACGTTGCGGCGGGTGATATCATTGTGCCTGACCCGGTTCTGGTGGAGATAGTTCACGGCTGCGGCAAGACACCCGTAGAAGCGGCGGAGCATGGTCATGCTAGAATCTTCTAGCTTCTTCTTGCTCGCCAGGAAGTCGGCTAGCGTCAAGGTGGCCACCGGTAACATGATGTAGGCAATGTACTGTGTATCAGTGTAACTCCCCACAATCCGGACCAGGTGGTGGTGTCTTAAGCTTTTGAGAGCCTTGAGCTCGGACACGAGGCGGCGCTGGGCTTGCTTGGAATGTTCAGCGGTCCCGCCTTTGAAGACTCTTTTTCTAGCATACCGAGTGAAGCTTAGAGTGCTCCAGACGCAGTCAACCGAGCTGGACGTCATGTTAGCAGAGCCACGGTCCACTCGCCAACCACTACGTACCCAAACCCGCCCTGACCGAGCCGAAACTCATGCCTAAATATCGATTCCCCGTCGTACAGTCTGAAGTGCTGCAGACTAGCTCTCTCGATATCTTTGGTGGGCGATAGATAGTAGGCTTGCGTCGAAAGGAAGAGCTCACGGAAAGGGTGCTCTGGCTCGTCTCGCACAAATTCGGGGAGGTCGCCTTCATGGACGGGAAGAAAGAAGTCGGACCACCCGTGTCCGACAAACGCATCCATGAACTTGAGGCCGTCAATCGCCCGTAAGATGGCGTACGTCCGAGGGCGATGCGACCACTGGCGGCCGGCAGCTTGGTCCAGATGGCAGAGGATGGTCTGGATGCGAACCACAACTCCCTCTGAAACCGGCTGCGGTTTTGAGTCGTCGCCCGTCTGCGGCGGGGTGCATAGTGCCCCAAGTTCCTCCTCGAGGCTTTCAAGGGGGAGTGGAGTAGCTGGCGCGCCGTTGGTTCGATCGCGCCGAAGCAAGCGACTCGCGGCTGAGAGCAGCATGGTGAAAGTTGACGCACCACTCGCAAGCTCGCGCGCAGTATGGGATCGAGATATGGCTCGGCGGAAGACGAGAAAGGCGGGGAAGCCCAGGTATCGACAGGAAGGCTGCCGTAACCCGCAGCTTGAGTGTGCATGCAGGGCGGCAGCCCATCTGGGTGAACACGAAAGGTGGCGCCGCCTGGGCTTTGCTGCGTCACGCGGCCCCGGCAGGTAAGCAAAACCCCCAAATGCAGCCCCAGCCAGTCACACCACACAATGCAGGAGGCCCCGATATGGAGTGTGATATTGAATGATGCATACAATGTATACAAAGACCCCTGACCCCGGCCCGGCCCGGTTGGCCACCGCGGCGCCCTCTTCCCAGCGCAACCCCGCTCGGTTTGCGAGTTTCGCGCCGTCTCATCCTGGCCCTCTTTCATCAAGGTCCCGCTCAAAACGCCATACGTCTCTTCGTCTCCCCGCCCACCATATTTGCGATTCACAAGATGGAGCTCGCCGCCGGTGTTGTCGGCATGGCCTCCTTCGCCCTTCACACTTTCCAGGCCTGTGTGCAGGCGTTTCAGCTGGTGGAGAGTGCCCAGCAAATTGGCCACGACGGAGACTTCTTCCGGACTGGCTTGTTGTGGGAACAATATCGCCTGACGCAGTGGGGCCAGCGCACTGGATTGTTGCAGAAGGGCACTCACGATGCTTCCATTAACTGGGACTTTGCCAAGATGTTCCTCGAGCACATCGAGGGCCTTCTAACGTCGGCCGACGTGCTGAAGAAGAAATACGGCCTTGACGTACTAGTTGAGGAGGTTGAAAAGGAGGAGGCGCGTGATCTTCCGCCCCCGGAGAAGGGCATTCCCGCCTTCTTCGCAAAATTACGCCCCGAGATACACACTGCTGCAGGCAGAGTGATTCACTCGCGGAATGGCCCGGTAAAGAGGGTGAAATGGGCCGCCCTGGGGAAAGGCAATGCTGAGCGCATCTTGAAGGACATCGCCCAGCTAATTGACAGGCTCGAGATGCTTCTTGACTCCGCCGACAGGAAGCAAAGGGGGTCGGAAGACGAGAATCTTTTGAGGGGCTTGGTGTCGCTGACCACAACCGCTGAGCAAGTTGTTCGCCTAGAGACTGTCCTACCTGTGGTAACCGAGAGGAAGACAGCTGGAGCCATTGTGGCCGCGGCGCATCTGAAGCAAGTTCGACTACTCGTGGGAACGGACAAACGCTCCGACGAAGAGCAGACGCCTCCGTCCCTTCAGGCTCGAGAGTCTGCGCGGATGCCAGTCGTTAAGGCCATGAAACGGACGCTCCGGCCTTACCATGGCCAGCAATTGACATACACAGGGCTTGAATTTGCGGTGCACGGCGTTCAGCCTGTCATAATCCAATGGAAACCGTCCGACTCGGCCGACAAACAGGAATGGATGAAGCACGAGCAGCAGATTAAGCTGCTCGTGGCTCTTCTAGGTGCAATGGAAGACCCTTCTTTCCGATCACTTCCCTGTCTGGGCCACTATCCAGCGCCTACCCGGAACAGCTACGGGGTTGTGTATGCGGCTCCAGACGACAGGAACATCTGGCGACTTGCTCCTCTTTACGATATCATCCCCGCCGTCCAGTACGTGTCTCTCGCCAGACGCCTTGAGATTGCGAAAGCCGTTGCCGAGACAGTTCTGCAGCTTCACACAGCTGGCTGGCTACACAAGAGCCTGCAGTCGAAAAGCATAGTCTTCTTCACCGATAAAGACGTGCCAGCGGAGAGGGGGATAAAGTCAGAGCCCTTCGTCTTCGGGTATGAGCACGCCCGTCCCGACTCGACCGAGGGTGCGGTGTATACCCAGTGGTCGGAATCCGATTTGGCGGAGGATCTTTACCGCCACCCCGACGCGCAAGGTCATGACAGGGAGACCTATCAAAAGCGTTTCGACATGTATGCTCTCGGCTGCATATTCGTGGAGCTCCTATTTTGGAGGCGGCTTGTTGATATACACGCGGATTGGACACGCCCAGGCCTCGTGGAAACCATGGAGACTGCTCAGCAGACAAACACAATGCCGGATGACTGGAAACTCCCGACAATGATGGAGCTTCTGGAGAATGATGCCGCCGTTGCAAGCATGACCCATCTGGGGGGCGAGAAATATGTTAAAGCGGTCCGCGCGTGCGTTTTTATTGACAAGGCCGAGGAGGAACACGAGGCATTGTTAGAGGTGGAAACAGAGGTGGTTGAGATTCTCGGATCGTGTAGTTTCTGATCGCTTATGGCTAAAACACGACATTTCTGCGAATGGGGTAAAGATCTTGCGAACTTAGAAGCCTAATGGCCATGGGCTTCGAGTGTTAAGGAGAGATGTTTATACGAGCCTAATGGCCATGGGTCTCGAGTGTTAAGGAGAGTTGTTTTCATGGCGGATACGATGAGAGGCCAGTGTATAGACGCTAACACTATGCCAGGGGAAAGTGGGCACCTAGATGCCATGCTTTTAACCTAGTTGATTGAACCTACATGCATGCCAGACATGTCCTCAGTACTCCTTTCGTGGAATTATACACGCTCTACCTTTGATAAATACTATTGTACCTCTTATCCTTGAATGAAGCAGAGGCCACCCTTCAAGTCTAAATGCCAAGAATAAGCTTGTTTATAAACTTGGGCACATCTTTGCCCTCGGCGGCTTTCTTTGCTGCACGATCTGCGACTTCATTGGCGGAGCGAGGAATCCACCACATCTCGACCTTCATGCCGTCTTCATCGTATCTCTCGGCTTCTCCGAGCAACATCTCCCACAGGTCCCTGTTCTGGACTGGCTTCCGAGAGCTGGTCTTCCACCCGTTGCGCACCCAGTTCCTCGCCCACTCGGTTGCGCCCTTCACGGCATACTCGGAATCCGTGGCAACGATTATGGTGCGGAAGCCATCCGCGGCCCAGTCCCACGCACGAAGTGCCTCAATCACGGCTCGTAGCTCCGCCCGGTTGCTGGTCTGCTCACAAGGCTCTCCGAAGGGACCCTTGAGTTCCAGGCGGCCCGTGGAGGTGCGAGCCTCGGGCTCTGGCCCAAAATTGAAGGCCCATCCAGCCTGAGGGTTGGGTTTTCCGTTGTTGATGCAGGCGCCGTCGGTGTAGAACAGGCACTTGGTGCGATCCAACTGGTGGACGAAGCGGGTTCTGACGGGGTCGGCAGACTCGCTGAAGAGGCTGGCGGGAGTTGACGCTGACGACGGCGGGGTGAACTTTGAAAGGAAAACGCGGCCGGTACCTCGCCGCTTCTCAAACTCCATATCGCCTAACAACTTCTCAACTCTGGGGCTCATGACGTCGGAAGGAGAAATCTGGCCTTCGCTGTCGTCATCGTAGCCATCGTCATACATGAAGCGTTCGACGTCGTCGAGCTCGTCGCGCATGAAGGTGAAATCCACGCAGCAAACGCCACAAATCTCAAGATTATGGGGTCCGCAGACTAGCCGGCCGTCTGGAAGCTCGACAGGAGCGGGATAATCAGTATCGAAGGGCGGCATCCTATCTTGGCGTTCCCTGTGATTTCGTGTGGTGGTGTGTTGTGAGAGGCGGCAAGGGCCTCTTATCCCTACTGGCGAGCAGGAGGCTGTCAAATCCGAAGATCACAGTTGGCAAGTGAAGAAAGCTTTTAACGAATTGTGGTGCCTTTCATAGGCATGATGCGTGTCTCCCAAGTTTTTTTTAGCCTTCCAGGGTTACATAATCATATCTTGTTCCGTGCAGTCCTTCCGTGGTGTGTTACATGCATCACTGGAAAAAGATACTCTTGATGCCAGAGAAAAGCCATTGTCAGGGGCAAGCCGAAACTCACATTCTCATTTACCGGTTCCCCCAGTGTTAGAGAGTGGGAAATGTCCTGGGTGCAGGGTGCAAATATATGGTTTGAGGAATGGGTACCCACCTTAAGGGAACCAGCAACATAGAGACCCGGGTAGAAGAACACCTGCCCCACGAGCTCACCTCATGGGAGGGAATGTTGACCTGGGAGACTTCTTCGCATCTAGCATCGCCAAACCTTTGCGTCGCCGCTGAGCAGAGGTGGACCCGTGGAGCGTTCCTAACCAGACAGCGCTCATTGAGTGCTTCAGTTCGACTTACAGCCCGTACGCTACGCCAGGAGGAAGTTACTACAGCCTACTCTACAACATATCACAGAGATGCTTCTAGAGATTGCCTGTTTTGATGAATCTAGTATGAATTACCTCGTATCTTGTAGAACATGTAAAGAGACGCTGGCTGGTACTTGGTTGTTTTCAGTTAGCCCTCCGAAAGACTGGGCCGTGCCCACGATCTGCGCACCTACCTGTCCAAAGCGTTAACGAAGTCAAGGAGAGTAGACGGGGCCTGGGGAATACAGATCCTTGGAAATGAATGCAAGGTTTACGTACTGTTTGAGTGAGTAGCTTTTTTTATAAAACCCGTAGAGGAAGCTAGTGCCTGTAGAAGAACATGATCGTTCATCGCGTCATATTTTGGACGAGGCACCAGTGAAAGCCAAAGTCATTGCCAGTAATAGTGGTGTGGGGTGGCAGAAACAAATTTCTCGGCAATCCTACCTATTAATAATAGGCGAATCCCATGTATTGGTAATAACGTCGTAGAGCTCCATCATTACGTAGACTAGCAGACGCCTGGCTTACGGAGAGTGGGCCGATCTGGCTTGGGTTAAAAGGCCCAAGTTCACTTTCAATCCCTACAGAAGTCGTTTCACAACATCTCTAATTACCAGCCCGTTCTCCCTACATTCCCCATTATACAAGAAGTTCATCGTTTACAATGGCCCACCATACAATCGGCGTTTTCCCAGCATCAGGAGGCATTGGAGGTAGCACGGTTAAGCATCTCCTCACACGACTCCCGCCGAAGGATCTCACACTTATCGCTCGGTATCCTGCCAAGTTGGACTCTGCTTCTGCGGCCGGCGCAACCGTTCGCCGGGCGGATTACGACGATAACAAATCCCTCGAGCACGCGTTTGACGGAATCGACACCCTCTTCCTGATCTCGTATGCCTCTGTCGAAGACGACCACCGAGCCGAGGTGAGCTCCTGACTTTCTAGCATGTTCTCCATCCCCCAGATCTAACCTAGGTCGTTGGCAGCGTCACCGGACTGCGATCAACTATGCCCTTTCCAGCGGGGTGAAGTACATCTTCTACGGGTCGCTTGGGTTCGCCGGCAAGGAGGATAACAAGGAAACTGTGGCCCTCGTCATGCGGCCCCATTTAGCCACAGAGCGCTATCTGGACGAATGCGCACGCCAGCATCCCGGGTTCGCCTACACGATTGTCCGCGAGGGCCTCTATTCCGAGTCTTACCCGGTCTACACGGCTTTCTTCGACCCCCGGAACCCCGTCGACGAGATCAAGATTCCACACGACGGCTCTGGACCCGGAATTGTATGGGTCAAGCGCGAGGAGCTGGGCGAGGGCACGGCCGAGCTCCTCAAGCGGTTCGTCGAGGATCCGACGGCCTTTCAATTTCGGAACCGGACCGTCCTCCTCAACGGTTCTGAGGTTTTGACGCTGAAGGAGACAGTGGATATTTTGGGCAAGCTTTCGAATAGGCCGGTGCGGATCCGGCAGGTCTCCGATGACGAGTTCGCGGCGCAACCTCAAATGGATTTCACCTATCGTGGAGTCGACTACTCGAAGGAGTGGGCAACTTCGTTTGAGGCGTTTCTCAGGGGCGAGGCAGCCGTTTCGTCCCCGTTACTGGGGCAATTGTTAGGCCGGGAGCCAGAGACCTTTGAGACGACGATTTCCCAAGCTCTCAAGCAGTAGATTTTCCCGGTATGTGTTCTTCTCTTAGCCCCGAAGGACCACAAAGGGTTGAGGCTTTTAAGGATGACACTAGGCCATAAGATATGGTTAAGAAATAAAAATAATAAGGCAAAGGAAGTAAGCTCTTGAACGTTAGAAGTGTTGTTGTATTTCATGTTCAGATACTTGTACTATCATTTACATCAATCGCCCTGCAGCTCCCTGGTAGATTAGCGATCCTAGCGCGCAAGTCCAGTGGCCTGAGCCGCCCCTATCATCAGCCTGCGGGCCGAACCTCCCGCTAAAAGTCCCCACTGAGTCAGGGATGGCAGAATGCACCAATGCCGATCAACGTTAGGTTCCCAAAAACCGGAAGCCTCCTCTTCCCCGCTCTGACCTTGCAACTTACTCAGAGGCTGCTCTCTGCAGCCCGAGTAATACTACTCGCCATGGCGCCTATTCCTACCGAACACGCGCATATGCCGCTGGTACCGTGACCCTTCGCAGCAAGTCACAATCCTGTAGCCAACAGTACTGATCTTCGGGTTGCATAGACGGCTGATAGCTTTGACCATGACGACTTCGCTATCCCCACCGTATGAACCCCTCACCTTTCGGCTCCAACTCCAACTCATGATGCCAGTCGGGACACCTGCGTACATATGGTTAATAATATTTGCGTAGGGGCCCAGGGAAGGGCTAATCTCTCTCCGGTCGAGCGTGCTGAGCTTCCAGGAGGAGAACGGGCGCACTTACCATTCCATGAGTGGCGGGAGTGCGTGACAGAACCCTTCCTCGGGCTCGGTAGTAACGGGAGACTCACAAACTCCCCTTAGAATATTACCTTCCAAATGACGATAGGGAGAATGACAGACTCGGTGAGCCCCTTTGAACTCTGAGTTATGCCAGCAACCCGTCGTCTGATACCACTTGACCCCAGACCTGCAGCACAACCTGTGGCTCCTCACTCTCCACGGCGAGTTAGGACTGTCACCTAAGGCGAGAGAAGGGGCGAGGCGGGTGCTCGATGCAGGGACTGGGACCGGTATTTGGGCTGTTGAATACGGTAGGGTTCTCCGACTCGTATGCGGACGCAGGACGTCTGGTGCTAACGTGCGTTCACTGACCGCTCTTAGCCGACCTACATTCTGAGTCCGAGGTTAGTAAAACTCCCGTCCAGGTCCAGCATGACGTTGGTATTTACACGATTCTAGGTCATCGGTGTCGACCTAAGCCCCATCCAACCCTCGTTGTATGTAGCAGTCCTTTACGCTGTAAGATGGGTGCTAATGAAATGACGAGGGTCCCTCCAAATTGCTTGTTCGAACTTGATGACCTGGAAAAGGAGTGGATATGGTCCCACCCGTTTGACCTCATCGTTTCCCGCGCCATGACGGGATGCTTTACTGATACCCAGGGTTTCGTCAAAAAGTCTTACGAGTATTTGAGCCTCCCTCTGCGCACCTCTCTTATACGACCAACAGAATCCACCTCGATAACTGGCCGTTCAGAAACCTTGAGCCGGGCGGCTACCTCGAGATGCAGGACTTCGACCTGCCCTACACCTCTGACGACGGCACTCTCACAAATGAGAGCCCTCTCTACCGAGCCTCCAAGCTCTGCGTCGATGGCTCCATCGCTGCGGGGCGGCCCATCAACCTTGCTTCAGAGTACAAGTCCTACCTCGAAAGGACAGGTTTCGTGAACGTCGAAGAGCACCGCTTCAAATGGCCGCTCAACGAGTGGCCTAAAGACCCGTACTTTAAGGAGCTGGGCGCCTGGACGCAGGAGAATTTGAACGGAGGGATCGAGGGCCTCGTCATGGCCTTGTTTACGAGGTATCTGGACTGGTCGCAGAATGAAGTGCTGGTGTTTTGCAGTGAGGTGAGGGCAGCGCTGAGGGATCGGATGGTGCATGGGTATATCCCGATGTGAGTCCTCCCGCTTTGGTGGCTCAAACGATAAAGTAGTGACGTTGATGCTGGTTAGTTACGTGGTTTACGGTCAGAAACCGAGGGACGAGCCTGGCCATAGGAATGGGCCGCTGGTGGGAGGAAGTACACGCGGGAAGCAACGGGACAGGGGACCATGAGGAGACAAACAACTTGTACATAAGATTGAGCAAATCCCAGCTTCCCACTCGCCTTGGTTTTCGTGCCTTTCCCGCTCGGGTGGAGGCACATTTTCGGATGCTAATCCAACGCCGTCGTTGAAGTGGCCGCCCATACCAGCAGCCACTCGGGCGAAGGGCGTCAAATCTGGTGCCTGGTGGGATACCATCACATCCGTGGCTTTAAGATACAAGCCACGTACAAGCGGAGTGAAGGAAGCTGCAACGTAAATTTAAACCAAATTATAGATCTCGACAATACATTTTCCCACAATCCCGTCGCCATTTCAGCCCATGCAGGATCTCGGCTGCACCACGTTTGCCATGGAAGAGTCTCGAGGACGTCTAAATCATGCTGGGACTGAGTTCGTCCAGCAATGTCGTTTCGCCTTCCCTACAGAGATCGCGCGATCCAGGGCTCGCACCTCTGAGTTTCTTCCTAGACGACATCGCGCTTTCTGAGAGAGATGCCATTCGTTAGAAGTTCGTTCAACTTCTCGTCAGAAACATCCGGAATCTTGAGTTGGGGCTTGCGCCTTTGGATTTCTGCATCTCTTCTTCTGACCGGGAGTGCGTTCAGAAGTTCAAGCAGCTCCTCCTCTGAAAGCTCGGATATATCCGTTGCCTCGACCCGGGGCTTGCGCCTTTGGGTTTCCGCATCCCTTCTTCCGACCGGGAGACCGTCTGCCAGAAGTCCATTCAACCCCGCTTTAGCGGTCTTTACGACGTCTGTCCGTCGCTGGAGCCCGTGGGATTCCATCGGGGCCGCAAGCACCATGGTAATGGCGGGGAAAAAGGCGAGGATGGTTGAGAACTGCATGATGGGCTAGGTTCGCGGGGGTCGGTTTGGAGCAGGATGGCAAGGGGCCCGTTTGAATCTCGGCCTGAAGAACAAGGATTTAGGAAAGGGGGTTTTCTGGTGCTTGATAATGTTGGAGGGAGTGCAGGCGGAAAGGTCGGGAGCATCCTTATTTATACTCATCAAGAGCTCACCCCGGACCACCTCTCCCCCTACCCTCCGCTGAAGCCATTAAGATTAACCCTTCCCCGCGGTGTGAAAAAGCAATTATTCAGAACAGGCGTAATTGCCCGAGACCAACAGTGAGGCCTCACCTCCTGAGAAGCTAGAGAACAGGGCCAGTCGCGGCCTCTGTAATCCGATCGCTCCCGGCATGGGTGGAACCGCGGATGGAGCTGAATAGCTTGTATAAGGGCTACGATGGCTGGATTGGCGTACCTATAGCCCTCTGCGGAGGCTCTCCCCCGAGCATCGCCTAGACCACACCGCTTGGTCTAAGTAGTATGTTTTACCGGCCCCCGAGCTTAAATTTGGCGCCGTGCTCATATGTATGAGACAGTGCTGACAGCCATTTACAGGTGAAACGGTCAAATGACTTTTCCAAAGTCGCCAAGCCAGACAGCCCCCGTATTGCTTGGCTGGTATCTCCATGTTGAGACACAGGGCTGAGACCGACGAGCGCTTTAATACCGAGATTTGGCAACTCATCAGACATCCATGAAGCCGGAGCTCCTACCAGGCCGTATTCTCTCATGCACCATATTTTACCCAAGACGCCCCAGCCCGCTACAGGCAAATCCCACTTCAGCAATGAGCCCGGTCAACGATCGCGAGACACTCGATCTTCGAAATGGCCCTCGCTTTGTTATCTGCTTTCCACTCCCCAGTCCCTATGAGAACATCGGAGCTTGAATCCTACTTGTTTCGGGACGTCTTTGACGGCTATGGGCAGCAATCATTGACGCTCCAACAGAGACCAGATCCCTGCCCCCTTTCCGACTTCAAATGGCTGTGAGTCAAAGAAAGACTTAGCAGCTCGTGATATGAGGGCGCACAGGCGAATCGCGCCACTGTCTCAGCCTTGCTTCCGAACCGCGAATACTCGCCCGAGACAGACCCGTCGCGTCACCTCGCACTCCCAGCGTGGATCCTCTCGATACAGCCCAAGCAGAAGCAACTCGGGGTCTCTTGACTCTCCCAGTCTATCCAGAACTGCTACCAGGCCACTTTTATACCACGGCCATCCATGGAGAAGGGGTACCGGTCCACGGGCGAGTATTATGCAACTCACGAATACAAGGGGCTGGAGGCGGCGGGGGGGCTCACGGAGTTGTGATAGGCGGCGGTGAAGACTCGAGAAGCTATGGTGTGCTTTATTGGTTCCGGGACTATGGAGCTGGTCTGGATCCGGGGTGCAAGCATGTCCCCAGAATCAGGGGGGAGAGGCGAAGTAAAAGATAGAGGCTGCGAGGAACAGGAAGATCGCAGCTACGAAAGGGTCGAAATCGAGCCCCAAGAACACAATCCTGGGGTATATAGCGAGTTCTAAAAAGTACATGGGTTCCGGAGAAGAAGGCGTTTCTTCACCGCTGCCTATAAATGCCGATACCCTGCCAAAGAATGTCTAGGCTTTGGCGTGGGCAGAGAAGGGGGTAATGGGCCCGCAATACCCCTGCACTACCCCAATCCAAGAACCTGATCTCGTTTCGCTTGCTAGAAAATAAGCCTGTGGGCCCAGATAGCTTGCTCTGTGGGAGAGAATAGGACGAAGTGGGTGGATTCTAGAATGTTACGGACACCTGTAGGGGAGATTTTGCTAGTCCACGCTCAGTAAAGACAGGTATGCCGAACTATCCTCTAGTTATAGCGGTTATAGTACTCGTCAAGTGCTTCGTTAGCACTCTGTCGACCAGGTATTCTTCCTGAGGTCTCTATCCTATCGAATGTTCAAGGAACGATCTAGCGGGTAAGCTTCTCCTGCTAACCAGTAGATGACCAAGACACTCCCGCCGTGGGAGACCTAGAGTCAGAAGATTTACACGTTTCCGGGCTCCATAGCGTAAATGACTGACAGCAAACCCTAACGCGTCAGACTAGAAAGGGGCTCCTTGAGCCGCTTGACCAAGCCTGAGAAGGAACGCAATATGTCTTACGCCATACGGAGGTACGTTATATAGCGGTGTGTGGAGAATGAGTCCTTTTTCTATCGCAACACAGAGCGCAGAGCATTCAAGGAACCACGTAAGAAGGCCGGCAATATCTAGTAGGTGTGGAGTGAGGAACAAGGTTAGATTCTCTCTATCTTGAGATAGGACGTTCTAGATCTATGCAAGAGGAGTTCAATTAGGGCACGCCCAACCGTGAATAGTAAAATGAAAAGATGTATAACACGAGTGAGGTTTTGAAGAAGTTCGAACCTCTCGCCTCAAGAGGCTGAGATTAACAGTCCACGCAGTTTTATATGTGTCCACCTCAGTAAACCCAGATATTAACTACAATCCAAGGAAAGTAGGAAACGGATGAATGACGCGAAGCTCCGCACCTAGTCACGGGAGCGGTGGGAACAGCAGCGTGGCATGCAGCGAAACCATCGGGCTGGGGAAACCGGCCGGGGGGTGAGCCCGTACGTGTTACGCAATCCGAAGTAAGGCCCCATTTGCTGGAAGAGCTTGTACGAGCCGAGCCCGGCATGTTCGCCTACTCCAGTGGCAATGCAGGGTCCAGGCGTGTCAATCGCACCAGGTCCGGACGATATCACAGTGCAGGATACACTTCTGCGCGGTCGATAGTGATATAAGAGTCAGTCGCGTTTTCAGGCTTGTCGCCAGTGACCGTGATGGTTAGGGTGTGCTCGCCCTGTTCGAGCGGAGGGCTGACGTAGGTACGTTGCTCCCCCACCCGCAACTTGTTGAAGTAGCTCACGGGGTCCGAGGCCGACCCACCATCGACAGCGAACGTCGCGTAGCCATGGTCGCGGCCCAAAGACGCGTAGACGGCGATCTGGGACCCGGTGAAGTGATAGGTGGCCGTCGCACCGGCCTCATTGGAGTAGTGGTCGTTGCCGTTGAAGCACGTGGTCCCGCACTCGGAGCCCGTGATCCAGTCACCCTCGTAGGAGACCCTCAGATCGCCCTCCCCAGTTTCGGTGTCGTCAATCGCCGTGCTGCCGGCACCCGGGTCTCCGGAGGGAAGCTGCTGAGTAGAGCCCACGGCCAGCGGCTTCCCGAGATTGGGAGTGCCATCGTCATTCCAGCTAATGCGCTGAGCCCGCGTGGACCGGAAGGAGTAAGTGATCTCAGCCGTGTTCTTGCCGTGGTAAGCGATCCAGTCCTCGGTGCCGTCGGGGGACTTGAAAAAGAAGTGGTGGCCAGGGCCCCATACCCCCGCCTCGTCATTCCGGCTGAACAGGGGGCCGGGGATTTGCTCCCAGGCATCGGAAGACAGCGGGTCGGCGCCTTCGTCCAGCGCAATGGACCAGAGCTGGTAGTCGGGCTTGCCGGTGTCGCAGGTAGAGTAGGTCAGGAAGGTCCTCCCGTCGCCGTACAACGGGGTCGGACCCTCTCTCACCTCGGGGCAGCCGCCATCGCCTGGAAGAGCGACAGGCTCACCCTCCACGGTCCAGGGGTTGGTCAAGCGCGCGACATAGAGCTGCTGGGGACCGCCGTCAAACCCGCGCCCGGGGCTGGTCCAGGCGAAGTAGGCCTTCCCATCATGCAGGAACGGTTCGCCGTCAATGGCGTATTCGCCCGTGTCGGCAATCTGCGCCTTGAACTCGTAGGGTCCAGCCGGGTCGTCGCCGTCCGACTCCAAGACGTAGAGCCGGTGGCTGTGATCCCGCTCTACCGGGTCGGTCAGCCTGCTGTCGGCGGCCGTGTAGTAGAGATACCATCGCGGCCCATCGTCGGTCTGGAACCGGTGGAGGGCCGGGGCCCATAACTCCACGTTCCGGCTGGGGTCGGTGTCGCGCCAAATCTCGACGGGCTCAACGACAGCCAGATCGGCTAGGCTGGGAGATTTCCAGATGGAGAAGTGGCCCTGCTGCGTGGTGGACAGGTAGTAGTTGCCGTTGAAATGCACGAGCGTCGGGTCGGCTCCGGGGTTGAGGGGGTTGCGGAACTCTCCATCCTGGGCGGACGTGGTCAGCGCGAGGGCGATGACACCCACGGCTTTCATGAAGCGCTGCAGGCTAGGACGCGATTGCATTGTTGCTGCCTGTTCGAGGAAAAGAAAAGGGGGCTCCCGAAAAAGCGCGTTGATCTTCCTAGCTTGTAGGATCGCAAATCGCGTGGGGATGGGTGTGGGATGGTGGGAGGTACTTGTACTGAGCCAGCTTGCCGACAGACAGTTTCGGCCCGGGCAATCTCACCTCCTTGCCATTGGGATAGAGAAGGATTGAAAAGCCATTGCAATGCAACCCCTCACGATTCGTACGAAACGGTGGGTAAGCGAGTGACCGGCCCAGCCGGCTTCGCCTTCCTGTTGGGATGTTCAGGTGTAAGACGATGACTAAGGACCGTCAGTAACATAAGGATCAACAAGCTGAACTGCCTCATTAACGTGGAGGCATTGAAGTGTCCCGAGTGATGTGGATGGACTCGCCCCACAGGCCCTCCTCCCATTGGAGGAGCGAGTGAGCGGGCTCTGCCCAAATCTCCCAAAATAGAGACAACAAGTATTCCGGCCCTCGACGAGCCAATTACCAGCATCGGTCGGCGGGCTGACGGCGGAAAACAATCCTGCAATAAGCACACATTCTGATGTGAGATCACCCCTGGTTGACGAACCCTTGCTGGCCATGCTCTCCTTTCGTCGCGCCGGGCTGTGCGGGAATACCAGGGAACGCGAAAGGGACCCTGCGTGGTCTCAACCATACTCCGAGAACGCCCCTATTATCTCGGAATCGTTGTCATCTCGCAAAGTCGCTTCCGTAACCTCACCAATGCCGAGTACACGTTCGCTCTTACCCCGTAGACGCCACCGTCCTGTCCAGTGTGGTTTCATCTCTATGATGTCCATGGGCATGGAGATTTATGGAAGAGGGTTCTCTCTCTATTCTATCGATTCCTTAGTATAATATTAAAATGTATGGGGTGATAAAAGTGTCGAGCTTGCACAACATCGTCGTCAGCGCCCAGGTACGCCAATGACTTGATACAGTCTATCAAACAAGACTACCGAAAAGCTCGAGGTAAGCATTTCCGCGGCGTTTATGCCCGCAGCTTCCATAATCACCACGCATTTTCAATGAGATTTGGATCCAGCCCAAAGGCCCCTGTGCCGCCCATTATTTCCTCTGGGTAGAAGTGCGCCATGATGTCAGCAAGGAAAGCACTGTTCTCAACACCATTAACAAGTTCCGTGAAGTCTTCGTCCGTATCTACATGCCCGCAAAGTCAGCGCGAATCCAGGGCATAGAGGCATTCGATGGCGGGGCCACTAACTTGTCCCAGCGCAAGCGAGGGCGTAAAACTTGTTCAAAAGCTCAAGTGATTTTCGCACAGTCGAGCTCGTGCTTGAGAGCTTGGACAGGATCTCCTGACATAAGCCCCAAGATGCCTCGAGCGAGCGGGTATCCAGTGACATTTGGAGTAAGGGACAACTTAGGCCCATAATGAGGACAACACCCGCGGTAGACGAATCTGTGACAGTATCTTGCGTTAGTTAGGGTTCTACCTACTCAGGACCCCATGTATGTAGTCCACCAGATGACACGCTTAGAAACATGGATAATGGAGTAGCGAACTCACAAAGACCATCCCACCACCATGCCGCGCCACACTCCGTCTCAAACGTATTATACGTCAGATCCAGCAGATGCATGGCGCAGCGGACGCAGTAGCTGGCACATTGGCTGGTCAAGGATGACCTCAGCGCGTCAATTGACAGTGGCGACTCTGAGGTCGAGGAGTTTGCTGCGGGTTCATTTGACTTTTTGCGATGACTGGACCATAGACTGGAGAGCAGTGGCCGGTATAGCATTAGTCGCACGTAGAAGAATCTTTTTCGAGTCAGTCGACGTCGAGAGAACTTGGGCACTAAGAAAACCATGGCGAGATTACATCACCAACTTACCTCCCGCGGAGGATATTCCTCTGCAGTGCTATGAGAGATCCGCTAGCAGAGGTCTCCTCTGTCTGTATTTCCGTCCAGCTGAGGAAAGGCGGGAGGGATGCCTCAAACTCGGCAAGCTCCGAGTCCAACTCGGTCACGGTGTCGAGGTTGGTGCAGTAGGGCCTCCCCATATCGCTCCCCGATTTGTTCCTCCACGGCTGGTAGACCCTATCCAGGACCTTCTCTAGGACGGTAGAGAGCCTGACGCTCTCGATGAAGAAAGCCATCCGCGGGGGATGTTCGTCGCTCGCAGGATCAACGGCGCCGTCCACGTCTTCCACCGCGACAGAGGGGAGCAGGACGTTCTGTTTATGCGTGGTCATTGCCGGCCTCCCAAAAGTCATTGAAACAAGCCTAAAGGAGAGAAGAGAAGTACCAGGGTCAGAATGGCGAAAGGTTCGGGGAAGAGGGGCCTCAACCCAGACGGGTGCCTCACATATCAATAACAACACACCCATGCCAAACCCTCCGTCGGATCTGAGTCTCCACCGCGCTCCTCCCGCCAACCCCAGCCTCAATATGCAGCCCAATACCCTGCGCAAGCCGACACGCAATCCCGACCCCATTCCAGCACATCCCCGCAAACGGCGTGCTCTGCAGAAACAGCGTCATGATAAGCAACGCCTGCACCACGCTTAGCGTATCCGACTCTAGAAGTTCTAGCCCTAGGAGCGACTTGCTCCGGTGGAAAAAGGTCAGCGCCATCGCGGTGCGATCTCGGCCCGTCAGGTCGGAGAAGTGGCACCCCAGAGCGAAGATGGCGTTCAGCGCACAGTGGAAGGCGATGGAGTCGGCGCCGCCATCGGGGAATGCGCCGAGCCCGACGGCGGAAGGGGTCCGCGCGCCGTCGCCCCCAGCGCTGGCGGGCTCCCAGAGGGACTGGTAGGCGCGCTCGAAGCTATGGCGGTGGAGGATGGGGTAGAGGTAGAAGACGCGTTCGAAGTAGCGCTCGAGAAGGTGGTCGGCCAGCGAGCGGGGCGGCAGGGCCATGGAGGCTGAGCTGAGGCAATGGAAGCGAGGGGTGGACAGGTGGCGCGGCGCCGGCAGGTCCACCCCCCGTCTGGTGGGGGGCGAGCGGCTGGGACCCTCGGGGGGGGCCATGACGCTATCGCAAGCCTCTTTAATAAAGAAGGCGGCAGACGAGGTGCCATGGAATTCGTCCGTGCGCGCCGCCTGGTCGTCGAGACTGTCCTCGGAGGCGAAAGTCCCCATCGCAGTGATGCCCGAGTCGACGGACTCATGGTCGGGGTTGTAGGGCGTACGAGCAGCTACTTGGTGGTGGTTGTGATGGTGGCCAGTCGGGGTACGGGTCCGCGGAGGCGAGGATACGGGGCATGAAGCATCGCTGGCGCGAGGGGTGGGCTGGGGGGTGGGGGTATCCCCGAGTGAGGTGCCGCTAATAAGGTTGAGAGCAGCGGGATGGTCTGATTCTGGTGTTGGGCCCGGTACTTGGGCCTGGACAAGGCTCTCTAGGTGCCGGATCCGATCGTGGAGCGCGGTGATGTACCTAGAGGCATGTCAGCCGGGCCATCGCCCGTTCAACTGCGAGAAGACTACAACTTGCTCGTCGTTGCTTGCCATGCGGGCGTTATTTTCGACCTTGTACACGCATCGGTCCAGCGGGAGCTTCCGGCGCTCACACGTGGAGCAGATGGGTTTGGCCCCGTTGCAGCGAGACTTGCGCGACCGGCAAGGCTCGCAGGCGAGCGAGATCTTGTGGCGGCGGACGCGCGACGGAGGCGTCATGGCGCTTGCACAGATGCTCCGATGGCTGCTATGGATACAAGGCTTAGATATTCGTTGACCTGACGGCCCGTGAGGGAGACGCCCGCCAAATGTAGGTACTGCATACAACTTACACACTAGGAAGTAACCTACGTGGAATAGCAACACGGCATACATGCAGGCACCGGCTCTGATACAGCTCCTCTGGCAGTGGCCAGATAATCAGGGGTAATCGGCCAAGTGGAGGTGGATGGATCCCCTGACACGAATATCCGTGGGTCGCTTGTTGTCCTAGGAGGAGGGCCACCGAGGAAGAAGTGGTAGCAGACAGGAGAAGTAAGTGGCGGAAGTGTTCCGATCGGGACGGTTCCGACGAAAAGGTTAACTCTTGACGGGGCGGCTTCCGGTTGAACCAATAAGCGCTCACTAGGCAGAAATCGGGCATTGACAGGTGCTGCCAGCTAGTGCAAGGTCACCCATTGCAGTGCCAAGCGGTCCTGTAGCGCCATGCTAATGGGTTATAACATGAATTTAACTCATAGCCAAAAAGGGAGACCAAGCAGCAGACATGACTGAGTACAACGACATGTCCAACTGGGCTAAGGGTGAGGCACCTCATTATAGCGAAGAGGAGTGGGCCATGTGAGGTTCAGCGCCCGACTAACACTACATGTGGCCATGGATATACATCTCGTTATCTCAGCCATCCTTCCCTTCAACAACATACTTTCCGCAGCAATTCAACTTTGCTCTACAACAGTGCCCCCTAGGGAGCCTAAGAGCGTACAGCAAACACATACATATATTATTAGGTAGCTCTTTACGTGATACCCTGACGCACACGGAATATTGCTTGCACCCTTGCCCTATCAAGGCCGCCACTTAAATTTCCAAGACTCAAAAGACGCGAAGGACGCCCCCGACGTCCTGGATCGCGTTCATAACCGGCGCTACCAAGGGGCTGCAGACATCCTGCCGCAAACACCACCCCCAGATGATGCCGGCTACAGCCATGAGGCAAGAAACGCTCGCTAACACCTTCCACCCTCTGGAACCCGACCGCTTCTTGGCAATTTGCCCCTGGGACAACGTATCAGCAAGTGTTAGGGCACAAACAAGTTCGTAGTAAGTAAGCAACTCACACGGTATTCCCAGTCCGACCAGACGGGGAACAGGCTCCTGTACCAGAAATGGGCCTGCGACCAAGGATAGCTCATAGCATTCCACGTCTGCCCCGATCCATCGCTAGCGTTCTTCACATACCAGCTCCGGCACCCGGAGTTCCACACTGTATCCCTCAGCGCCGCCTGCAGCCGGTCGCTGTACTCCTTCTCCGCCTCCCACTTCAGACTTGCAACAGACGCCCGGCCCTCCAAACAGGGCCTGAGCACCCGCAGGGCGTAGTTGACCGAGTTCTCGGACGCCATGACCGCTGAGGTATGGCCCGTCGCCGCGTTGGGGCCCAGCAGGATAAACATATTAGGGAACCCGCTAAGGACGCTGCAATTGTACGCCTCCGCGCCGCCAAATCCCCTCCAATGCTCCCGCAATGTCTTCCCGCCATACCCCCGCACGTCCATGCCAATGAGGAAGTCGTTCGTCACAAAGCCGTTCGCGAGGATGACCACGTCCGCTTCCACCACCCTGCCGCTCTCAGTCCTCACGCCCTCCGGTACGATTTCCACGGCCTTCTCGTCGGTGAGAGTCAGGTTTTCCGCATGCAGGCTCTTGAGGTACCCCGAGTCGAAGATCCTCCGCTTACACCCGACCTCGAAGTCCGGGATGAGCAGTTCGTGGTACCTCGCCGGCGCCGTCTCCCGCATATACCTCTCTGACTTGATGCGTTGCCCTGCGCGAAACCTCTGCGCCGTCTCTGTCAGCGGGAACCCCCGGAGGTTGTTCTCGGCGCCCGCGAACACAAGGAGCCGCTGGAGGCCCATGATTCCAGGCAGCCACCGGAGGATAAAGTGCGTGAAGTCGGGAATCTCGCCGTCGATGGGCGGCATCATCCAATGCTTCGCCCTCACAAACTGAGTCAGACTATTCACCTTTTTGACGATGGCGGGGACCAGCTGCGCCGCCGTGCATCCATTCCCAAAGACGACAACCTTCTTGTCCGTGAGGTCGACGTCTGTGCGCCATCGCGACGTGTGGAAGACTGGACCCCTGAAGGTTTCGGAGCCTGGGACGTCAATCTCGCGTGGCTTCGTAAGCTGCCCGGACGCACAGAATAGGAACTGAGACTCGTGTGTTAAAACAGTGTCTGTCTTTAGGTGGCGGATGGTCAGCCTCCAGCGGGCTGACTCCTCGAGCCACTCGCAGCGCTCGACGCGCATGCCGAAGCTCATCTTGTGCTTTAGGTCGTGCTTAATGGCCACCCTGTCCAGATAGGCCCAGAGCTCGTCGTTCGAGGGGAGGACGCGACTCCATTCGGGGTTCGGCTCGTAGGAGAAGCTGTAGAGGACGCTCGAGACGTCGCAGGCGCATCCTGTTGGAAATATGCATGTGAGCGCAGGGAAGGGACTGTGGGGGACAAGGCCCAGAGGTCTGATAGGACGAATACAGAGACAGGATATGAAGGGATTGACGCACCGGGATATTTGCTGATGTGCCAAGTCCCTCCCAGTGTATTATGCTGCTCAAAAAATGCGATATTATCGATGCCATGCCATCGCTTTAGAGTAGCTCCGAGACCTATGGCCGAGAGGCCGGTGCCGACACATGCAAACTGGCTGTAGCTCACGGGATCTTCCGTTTTTGAGTCCATAGCTGTCTATCCGTCTCTGTGTTTCAAGGGTAATAATAATAATAATAAAAAGACTGTCTAAGTTGATGATGGTGCAACCTGTGTGATGTGGAAGTAGAGTGCTAATGTTCGCGGTCTTGTATGAAGCCCAGGACTACCCCATATACCTCAGCCAAGGTCATAAGCAATATGAAATCCTCGGACGTAAGAACCCCTGTCCCCTATTCCAGTTGTTATGGCGTCGGAAGCGACCCGAAAGCCTAGATGTGACCCTATCACTAGTCTACAAGATGTCGGCTCTATTCCGACGACTCTTAATTAGAGGTCCAATAATATAGGGGTAACTCTCACATCGGGAGATGATTGCCGAGAGGGCTTGCCACTTTTCGACGCAAGTCCTCGATCGTTGGCGGCAGCGTCACAGCAGCGTCACGGTGCAGGCATAATAGTGCCGAGGGATCGGAAGCGGACAAGGAGAGAGAGGAGAGAAACGGGGATTAATATTGTCGGCTTGTCTGTGATCAAGTAGGGCGTATGTTTTGCCATAACCAATCTGCTCGACAAGGATTTCAACATTGAACTTTTCCTCCTCCGAGAGAAATCCAAGAATCCATAAGCCCCAGTCACAATATCATGTATCATGGCAGGGTTGAACGGTATTTTATTCCATTATATAGTGCTGCTATCCCCCATGTCTTCACGAGGCAAAGATGAACTTGGCTGGGAAGGAAATGAAAAGAAAAAGAAAAAGAAAAAGAAACAGATCCGGCATGCCCCAAATTATGCCAGCCCTCCAGTTTCCTCATTAACGCTCTGCCGCCCCTTGAAATCCACACCCAGCGACGGCGTATCCTCTCTCATAGCCCGGCTCATCCACTCAGGCGCTCCTCTCTGTGGTGAATAAGTGAGCACTAACAATGCGCGCGCAGATTCACAAAGGAAATTGATCCATTCAGACTCACCAGCATGGCCGCGTAGCGCATAACCCCAGGTAGGAAGATCGTCCCCCCAAGCCCGCTGTAGAGCGCATCGACGAAACGATGTCCGGCAGTATCGACATGCATCAACGGCACGAGAAAATGGGACTGCCGCGTCTCGCCCTTGAATAAGGGTGTCTTGATAAAACTGAGGAGCCCGAGCGTGAGCCGGACCCTGGGAGCTTGGTGAACGTGCTTCAGTTCGAGTTGGAGAGCCTGTTGACCAGTTAGCTTCTCTTTTCCCAAGACACACGGCATTCCCGAACACCCGAGTCGGTGTAAATAGAGTGTACAGGGCGTACCTCGTGCAGGGCTGTAAGGCCAGCTTTAGTGGCGGAGTAGTCGGCGACCCTCGCCGGCGGGAATAAGCTGCTCACCGACCCGACATTGATGATGTGCCCATGGTTCGTCTTGACCATGTTCGGGAGCACCTCCTTGACCAGGAGGAATGGGGCGATCAGATTGGTCCTTACAGTCAGCTCGACATCCCCGTAGGTCCCTTCCATCACCGTGGCCCACGACAGAGGCCGGCGTTATTGACTAAGACTGTGGGGTGCCCGATATCCTCCCTGATCCTCGCAACGAGCACCTTGATCGCACTGGGGTCGCTAAGGTCGCATTGGTAATACGACACGTTTGTACCAGGCTTTGGCGTCCATGTCAAGGGGGCGTAGTCCACAATGGCGATCGTCGTTTTCGGGTTCCTAGCGAGGAGCTCCTGCGCGATGCTCGCCCCGATGCCTCCGCTGCCTCCCGTTATAACGACCATCTCATTGTTCCAGTCCCAGTCAAAGCGGTCGACTCCCGTCCAGTTGTTGCAGGACCATTTGTTCAGCCAGTCGTTAACGGAAAGCGCCGTTCCCGCCAGGGCGCAGGCGTATGCCGCCGGTCGTAATAGGTACAGGTCCGATGGCGTGGGCGCCCACCCGAGTGCTGCTGAGACGGGGACCACAAGCCACGGGTTGAGTATCGTTTTCCGGAGGGTTCTAGCCACAACGTCTATAGTAAGCCCCTCACGAGAATATTGCGACATCTTCAAGGGGGCACACGACGGGTGTTCCAGTCGGACGTTGTGGGGTTAGGACAGCTACATCTGCGGCTCTTAACAAGACCACCAACAACTCCTCTGTATCACGGAATGGGCGGCGATCGGAACAGCTCCGGCGGAGCGGGGCCTCCGGGAAGACAAGACGTCCGACTTCGTCCAGGGGTAGCTTCGTCGGAATGGATCCGACGCCTCGGGCCAGCCTAGTTGCCGATCATCACGGGCCAGTCGTCATATTAATCAAGTAGTTACGTCAGAGGTAAGCCCTTTTAGCAGCGAAATAGCCCTTCGAACGAAATCGCCCTTCTAAGACTTTGGCGTTTCCCAAGTTCAAGTATCACTGCCAACCCCAAGTAACCCACCCAACGCAACCATGTTGCAGATCAAGCCCCAGCTGTCCTTTGTTGAAAGGGCAGACTTGGTTATTCGACTCCTGTCATGTATGCCACAATACTCAGGAGTCCTCGCCGGCCCTGATACACCGGGACTGACAAACCTTCTAGCCCCCCCACTCCTTCTCCTGAGCTTCGCCTTCGGACTTCCGAAGGCATTGACGCGCAAGATTCCGCTCCCACTCTGGGCCAAGAGTGTTATTTTCCGTTTTTCCCTCAGCCGGCTCGCTCCACGACACATTCAGACGCTCACCCCAACAAGCCTAGAGACGTACACTGCCTGGATCCAGAAGAGGCAGCTAGAGCGGCTTGTGGTCTCTCTGCCTGCCGAAGCGTCCCTCATGTGGGCGACCGACCCTCTAAAGGCCACCAAATTCGTCTTATTCTTTCATGGGGGCGGCTACATGGCCCCGCTGAGCCCAGGCCACCTTAACTGGTGCTGGAATGCCTACGTCAAAGACGGCGAGGGTACGGCCCGACACAAAGTCGCCGTGGCAATCCTACAGTACAGCCTATCTCCAGGGGCCAAGTACCCGACCCAGCTCCGCCAGGCCGTTGCAGGTCTCAATCGCATGCTACATGACGGCATTGATCCTAGCGACCTGATAATCGGCGGAGACTCTGCGGGGGGCAACTTGTCGATGCAGCTCGTCCAACATATGCGCTATCCTGTGGCTGACATTGAACCCGCGGGACTTAATAAGCGCCGTCTGGCAGGTGTTTTCCTGGTCTCGCCCTAGATTAGTGGACGGACGGACACCGTCTCCTTCCGCGACAATGAAGGAATTGACATGCTATCCGACCAGATAGTGATAGACTCAGAAGCGCACGTCTTCGGTCCCCGTGGCGAGTGGGAGAAACTCTGTAGGGCACACCCAGCGTTGCCCCTAGATGGTGATCTTGCCTTGTTGCACGGTGTTCAGAGCGTCACCAAGTCGCCGTATATAACGTGTGGCAACGAGGAAGTGTTCAGAGATGACATATGCGCGTTCTCTGAGGCCGTCAGGCTTCGGAATCCGTATCTGGAGTTGCGAACGGACATAGGGGCTGGCGAAATACATGACGCGCTTCTGCTGGAGGGAGAGCTGGGCGTTGCGCAGGATGCGACAAATCGAATGCGGCAATGGGCTTTGGCCCAGTTTCAGTAGGGGCAAAGGGGATCGGGGGGGGGGGGGACACCCACAAACTGGAGGTCAAGCAAGGCATATATCGGTCCTCCTGAACAAGCAATCCACCTATTCAAGATATGATTATATCCTTACATTAGCATTGGTACTACTGTAGTTTTCGACAGTTTTCCTACATTATATCGTTTGACTTGGCAATCCTACAGTGGTTTATTCGATTATTTCTATATCTCTATCATATTTGCCGTACACACTCTCTCCTGTGCTTTCCCGACCTAGTAAAAGAAAGGCATTTAATCCCTATCAGACACCGCTCGCTCAAGGACGCCCGCGCTCTTCGCCTCTTTAAGAATCAGCGCCTTGTACTCCTCCGCACGGATTGTCGCCTTCACTGGGAAGGGTTCATCGAGAGCCTCCAGATTCAAGTAGTGCGGATTATAGGGGCCATTCTAGACACCACTTTAATCAGTCTGAAATTTCCCATTCACAGGTCTCATGCCGAAATCTCGTCGCGAGGAGCAAGTCAGGGCGTCTGAACTCACCGGCTTGTAGTCAATGCACTGTACCAGTCTAGCAATGTTGATGAAGAGGCTTCGCTGAGCAAGCCTGTAGCCAACACAAATACGGCGACCGCCGCCAAACTGCCACAGTCCATGACTGATATCTGTCTCGTGACCATCGAGCCACCGCTCAGGCTTGAATGCCTCCGGATCCCCATCCTCGCACTCACTGCAAACACTCACATCGTTGATCGTGAAGCCCGTCCCAGCAGGCAAGTAGTACCCCTCAAACTCGAAGTCTTCCGACGCGACATGGTCTGGCGTCGTCTGGAAGATAGGCCGCCACCGCAGAAGCTCCTTCGCAAGCCCGCAGATGTAGCGGAGTGCATCGATGTCTTCGAGCACGGGCAGCCGGGCGGCCCCGCCGATGCCGCAGACGCGGTCGACCTCGGCGCGGGCCCTCGCGAAGACCTGCGGGTACTCGAGCGCCGCCATGACCATGATGTTGAGCGCCTCGCGCGTCGTGTCGCTGCCGGCCTCGATTAGCTGCATGGCGACGTACATGAGGTCATCGCTGTCGCCTTTGAAGCGCGTATTCGGGTGCATGAGGTAGTCTCGGACAAAAGAGGGCGGCGCTAGATCGGCCCCGCTCTCGATCTTGGCCTTCACGGGGTTGTACCACCTGCTGTACAGCTCGTAGTTCCACTGGCTGAGGCGTTCCCAGTAGGGGCGCCAGACCTGGAGGATCTTGGGCAGCCTGGCCAGGTCAGGGAACCAGTCGACGATGCTGCTGCCGATGCTCCCAACGAAGAAGGTCACGGCGTTTTGCATATCCTCGAGGTCTTTCTCGGACTTTTGAAGCTGCTCGCCCAGGGCGATGCGGACGATGATCGAGTTGGCGTAGCGGTAGTGATGCCGATGCCAATTCTCCGGCCTGTGGACGTACTCTGCCATCATCACTAGGCTCTCCTCCTCTTGCCAGGCTCCGTACTGCTTCAGTGCCGTTCCGCTCAGAAGACCGTGCATGACGCGGCGCCGCTCCGTCCACTGCTCCTGAGGGAGAATCAGAGATCGCCTGTCGCGGCTGACGAGGCCGCTGGAAACAGGCATAGGGGACCGCGTGTTGGTCAGATTCCCCCGTTTAGCGATAATTTCCGTCGTTACTCGATGACTGTTAAGCAAAATGAATGTCTTGGACCCAAGGTGTAACGTAGTCATCTCCCCATACTCGGCCCAGTCTCGAAGCTATATCCGCCAATCCCGTCAGAACATAGTTGCGCGGAAACCTAGGTCGTTATCTGACAAATGCAAATAGAGGCGAGCGGTGTGAATAATAACACTTACTCTAGTTTCCAAGAGATCTCTCCTAGGGTTGGCCATCTCCAGCAATGAACCAAGCAGCGGAAGCCCAGCAGGGCCAGGCGGCAGTCTAGGCTTCGTCCCATTATTGGCCCTCCTCTTCCCTATCGGCTTGAAATGCTGGAGAACCGCGAAGACTAGCGAGGACAAGGCCAGGCCGACCGCTGTAAGATGAAACGTGACCGAATGCTGCTCGCGAGCTGCTGTAAGCAGATCTAAGATACGGGAGAGCATGCTGGCGACGTGTGAGCGTAGGCTTTCGAAAGACCGAACTAGATATAAAACAGGAATAACAATATGAAAATTAAGGAGGAAAATTCCCGCTTTTAACCTCTCGTACTACTGCCGAAACGCGTATCCACACAGACACCAGCAGCGTATCTGCGGGTCAGTCAAAGAAGTGAGAGATAGGAGCGACACAAGAACAGAGACTCTTTTCCTTTTCCTAGCTCTAGGCTCATGTGGCGTGGCCCCCACTCAAAAATTCATCGGAGCAATCCCGCTATGGTTATGTTGCTTCTCGGGACAATCCCGACGCGACACCAAGCCTCGACGATCCTTTGCAAATTACTAAAACCGACGGATATTCGGGCTCAGGCAAATTGATGTCCCTGCCGAGGTTGACCTCGTCGCAGGAGTCCCGAGGCAGTGGCAAGGCGCCGGGTGAGGAGGGGGAAAGGGATCTCAATATGAAGCTTGATCAGGCCTTTTTGTTTTCCTTTTCCCGTCTTCTGCGTGACATTACCAGCCAACTAGCGGTATCGAGAAAGACGCCGACGTCAACCTACAGGTCGCCCAGTACACCAACGCTCTTCAGACACACGAGATGGACGCCGATAGAACACATCACCACCTGGTCACCCGTGTTTCCACGGCGATTGGAATGCGCAAATAAAGACCTCTCCGAATTGTAGCTAATGCCAATGGCAGAGTCTCTAATTATATCGAGACTCTCAAATCCACCCCCGCCCATTCAATGGATCTTGGGCGCATCGACGCCGTCCACAATCCCGGAAGTCTGGATGTTGCCGTCGGTCGCCAGGAGCCCGTCGGTGGCGATCTGGACATCCTGCCAGCTCTCGACGGCGCTCTCGACCCGGGACCGGATCATGTGCTGGCGCTGCCACAGGCTGGCCCGGAGGTACCCGTCCGCGGCGCCCATGATGCTGGACGCCTCGTCCAGGTCCTTGGCGACTGCCTGGAAGACGCTCTCCACCTCCACCAGCGCCGCCATGGCCTTGGTCATCTTGTCCGACATGGTCTCGCTCTGGTTCGAGAGCAGGCTGACGTCGCCGACGACGTTCTCGAGCGACTTGACCTCGCTGTTCTTGCTGGTCTCGATCCCGAGCTGCTTCTCGTACTCCTTGTACGCCTCTCTGGACTTGTTGTTGAAGTCGATTGCGACCCAAGTGCCCGCGATCCAGCCAAAGATTGGAATCCAGATGTACGCGGCTGTCCACGTCGCGACAGAGGTATCGTGGTTCTGCAACGAAGGTGCAAAGAGGACCCGATTAGTATGGTTCCCCAGGACTGATGCATAAAAGTAGCCACGACCCGCGGCGTTGGGACCAAAAACGGGCCGGGGGTTCCTTTTTGGGGGGTTGGGAGGGAGAGGATCCGACTTACGAAATCGTCGTGCGCCGCTTTCGCAGACGCCGCCGCCTTTTTAACATCCTCACGAAGAGTTGCAAGGCTAGTGTTGAGCTTCGAGATGTAGCCCGAACCCTCTTGACCTTTCGCACCGTGGTACTTGAGGCACACGCTATCGACCCGCTTCTTGTCGTCTCCGAGCGTAGATTCAAACTGGGAGACGGTTAGCCCATCGCCGCCTCAAGACACAGCTAGCGTCCCATACTTTGAGATACTGTGGTGGAAGTGATGTAGATAGAGAGGACCGGCCGGGGAGATGGATGGGTTGGACTGACCGAGATGATCTGCTTCATCAGGCTGTTGATATCTTTGGCCTTCGCATCGGCTTGGGTGCTGAGATCTTTCAAAATCCCGCTCGCGGCTTGCGCAGCGCCCTGGAACTCTTCCGATTTCTCAGATCCCTCGTCCTTGTACTTGTCGCTGGTCAGTATGTCCAGCATGGCCTGGAAGCTCCCGTCTCCGAGCCCGGTGAGTTGCTCGATGGCCGTCTCGGCGTACGTCTTAGTCAAATTGGTGATGAGCGCTGTCCTCCGCGTCAGCTGAGAGTCCTGTGAACCAGCAGACCCCTCGCCACTTACTGAAGTTTGGCAGCGCATCTCTATTAAACTGTGCGCAGGAATTGTGGACGCCGACCATGGCATCTTCAGTCTCCTGTTTCCCCGTCCGCATCTGAGTATTAGCCGCGCCACACCCCAATACCGCGCCTTCGCCTTGGAGAAACGCGGGCCCGTACCTGGTAGATGGAAGGGTCCAGGTCGATCAGCTTTTGCAGCTTGTCCTTGGGATGGAGGCCCTGGAAGCTTTCGCTCGATGGAGGAAACGCCAAACCGGCGGCCACGTAGGCCTTCACATCTGGGCAGGTGGGTTGAGTCAAGTCTGGCCCGAAGCGATGGACAGAGGGAGACCCAGTCTTACCGAGGTAGCCACCGGAGTGGAGGACAAAGCGAGGCTTCTCCTCGCCCGTCGCGTTCCCGGTCTTCTCGTCCACAACCTTGACCTTTTTTGTCAAGTTTCCGGTTTGGTTGGAAAACGCCGCGAGGATGGTTTCGCCAGGATCCATGGTGCCTTGGGTAGACAATACTCCAGAAGCTAAGGAAAGGAAGGGTTCTTCTTACACACGGAAGTTGAGAGCCAATGCAATTGACTTGTGCTAGTTGCCTTCGTCGGTGCATCCGAACCATCCAGGAGACGGAAAGTGAGGCCACTTAAGTACTTAAGTACTACTTGGTGAGAAGGCAACCTGCCCGCTCTATGCTGTTGCCCTGGAGGACGTCCACAACTCTGCCCGACACCTGTGTGATTACGCCTACCCCTCAACGATCGACATACCTTCCATCAGATACTTTGGGATTCAGATGCGAGTTTGACTGGAGTCTTCTCTTTTCATGGGCAATTACCGGGTCCTCGTCAGCTCCGGAACTCGGCGGAAACCCCTCATCGATCAGCATGCAAATAGCCGGTTTAGAAGCGCCTCTCCGATCATGCTCTCCGTTGAGACCTAGCTGATACACTCCGGTGCGAATCAAGCCTGGAAGCCCTGCGTCGACCGGTCATGACCGGGCTGGCTGGAGTCCCACCGGTCGAAGCCAACTCCACGAATACTGGGCTGCCCAGGGCCGATCCCCAGCGATCTCCGGCAACATTGACCAAGGAACTCTCGCGTTTATCGCGCGTACCGTGTTGCCAAGGTCTCCTCGGCGGTTCTCAAAGACCCCCGCATCTCCTGAGTCAACCGCGCATAAACGGGGCTGGCTGGACTTTGGCGATCTTCAGTGAAACAAGGAACTCAGCGTTGACCACGCATATGTTGAGGCGCCCGAATGCTGGTGCCCAAGGTTTCCTGCGCGCCTCGTCCAGTCACACGCGCTAGAACGGTCCAATGAGGAAAGGGGGGGTCGGTGAGGTCCCTCTGCGCTGGCTGCGCATGGCTGGCTGGATGCAGCATTTCCTGCATGAAATGGGCTTCTGGCCAGTGGCACCCGCCAAGCGTGTAGCGGAACGGCCCGCAGACCGGACAATGGGGCAGCCCAAGTGGTACCTGAACCAGACCTCAACTCCACCTCTACACAGGGTCCGGTCCGGCCGAGGCGGCGAGGATCTTCAACAACCCCGCAACAAGCCGCCTTGGCGAGGCGTCGACGGGGGCTGGGGGCTGGCTGAGTTTACCCCCCTGAGGCTTTCCTGCATGTCCCTGTTGCTTCTTCCGTCGCCGCGCGTTCTAGAACGGCCGGGAACGGGGACCAGCAGGTCCTCGGTGCTCGGAAAAGGATATAGTACTAGACCCGTGCAACGCACCCTTGGTTATATCAGTAGCAGCGACAAAGGGTGAACAGCCGCTCTTCTTACCTGCGTTCTTACAATCTGTCCGGTTGAAACAGCAACAGCAGCCCAACAGAAAAGGAGAAGATAAAAATAAAAGACTTGTTCTGCAGTCGGTCGGGATCATGGTTGTCCTCGGAAACGTGCCTCCGGAGTCGTACGCCGCCCTCGACGACAAGATCAAGGCGCTGACCGGCGAGCCGTCCTTGTGCGAAGACTGCTATGTGGTCGGCGTGGTCGGCCACGCGCGGGGCAGCTCCCTGCAGCTCGACGAGGCCGTCCAGAACGTGGTCAAGTTCTCCAACGACCACCGCGGCGAGAAGGGCATCCACGACGTCCGCCAGATCGAGGTGTACGCCGACCGGCTGACGGCGCCGGCGCCCGTCCGTCTCCCGCCTACCTGCGACGAGATGACCCTCATCGCGCGCGACGCCTTCTCGCAGCCCGGGCCCGTGCAGCTACAGCTGTCGGGCGGCTCGGGGAAGCAGCTCCTGGTCGCGCTGTACTGCGAGTTGGCGCCCTCGCCCATCCAGCTGGCCGTCGAGTTTCCGGGCAAGACGGCGCACGTCACGATCGACCCGGCGGCGGCGGGGCCGGCGCACCGGTACTGGGGCGTGACCGCGCAGGCCGACGGGACTGGCTCGGCAGAGTCGTTGGACGACACGCACACCATACGGGAGCTTTTCGAAAACTCGACCCGGTCTATAGTCGACATGATCAACGACGATGGCCGGCTCGCCGCGATGGGCTGGGATAAGTACAATAGGTAGGTGTCCCTCTAGGCTCTTTCTCTCTCTCTCTCATTCTCACACACTCATTCTCTCTCTCCCTCCCTCTCCCCCTCTAATCTGATTCGCTAACACCAGGTCTAAAGCAACCTGCGGCGCCTGCTCAACTACCAGCTCCTCCTCGCCTCCAGACACCAGCACCAGGATGCGGAGGTCGCCTACCAATTAGCCGACTTCGTGGTAAAGCTCTGCCGGGGCATCCCCAAAGCGTTCGACCTCTTCAGTCAGGCCGGGATGATTTCCACGGCCAAAGGTAGGCGGTGAAACCATTCAAAACGGGGAGTGGGAGTTGTGACGGAGGAGAGCGCATTGCTAATGCACGAGTTACTTCCTCTCAGCGGTCGGGCACAACGCCCTCATAACGTCGCTCGTCCCCAAGCTTGACCTCTCCATCGCCCAGCAGGTCCTCTCCTCCCGCCTCGGGGCGGCCGCGGCCTTCGACAGCGCGTACCGCGAGCTGCGCGGGCAGGCCGCAGACTCCAAGAACGCCCGGCTCTTCGCCAACGTGGCGCTGGAGAAGTCGGTCGACTCGGACCAGGTCTACGCCTTTATGGCCCGGACGGCCGGGGAGCGGCTTGCGGGCGCCCGGCAGGCCTTCGACAAGGCGAACAGGGAGTTCCAGGCGCTGCAGCTAGAGCTCAAGGCGAAGCAGGACGCCTTCAAGGCCGGCATCGACGCTTGGAAGACTAGCCAGGCGTGGAAGGTCGTCGGCGAAGTGTTCACGGCCGTCGCGGCCGTCGTGGGCGGGATCGCGCTCGCGTGTGCGGCGCCGCCGGCGGGCGCGGGCGCGATCGGGGCGGGCGCCGCGGAGCTGGGGTCGGCTATCGAGGGCGCCAAGGAGGCCGTGGGTCTCTGGGAGGAGATCAAGGACGTCGCCAAGGCGATTGAGAAAGTCTACAAGAAGATCGAGCCGTACCTCAAGAAGGTGCAGGAGCTCATGAAGGCAATCGCCGCCATTGTGGATCTGGTGAAGAAGATGAAATCGATGGATGATGTGAAGAACGAGGACATTGAGAAACTCAAGGTTCCCGGTGAGTTATTGTCCCTTTTGGTTCGGAGATGCGATAACATTTGCAGAATGCTGACGGAGATTCCGCCCCAAGCCATCGAGGGCGACGATGCTCTCAACATGACGGCGGATTGGGACGTTTTCCAGGTGGAGCTGAGCAAACTGTACGATGGAGTAAGTGAAGATCATTCTCCGAGGCCGGCTCATGCGTTCGTACGTCGTTGGACCTAACCCGGTGGGGCTTGGAACAGATCAAAGGCGAGGGCATCGGAGGTGCCGCCGACTTCTTCCTGCTTATCGCCAAGATGGTCATCCGCGGTAAGGCCGTCTTCGCCGCGCAGACGGCCTTCAAGACGGCGGGCGACACGTACCTCACGGTGGTGCAGCAGAGGCTCGCGCAGCAGAAGCACACGGACCGGCTGCGCAAGGCCATCCCGCAGATCCAGGGAGACGACCGGGTGTTCGACGTGATCAAGCTCGCCATGGCGGAGCGGCTGCTCGGCCTCCGCACGTGGATTCACCTCGACTTCCGCCAGTATCTGGCCGCGTACGCTTGGAGCACCCTGGACGCCGAGCACCCAATCGCGCTGGACCCCATGAAGGACGTCGCGAGCTTCCTCACCGACGCAGCGACGCTGCAGGCCCTGTCGTCCCAGGTGAGCGCGTACGTGCGCGCGCAGGAGCGCACCTTTTACTTTTCCTCTTCCTCCTCCTCCTCCTCGTCCTTGTACTCCCGCGAGCTCGACGGGGTCGGCGCGCTGGTGCAGCCGGACGGGTTTCTCGAATCGCTCAAGGCGTCGAGGACCGCGTCGTTCACCCTGGACTGCGAGAGCCGCGTGTTCCAGAACTACGGGCGTGTCCGTGTGAGCCGTGCACGCGTCTTCCTCGAGGGCGTCGCGGGGCCACTGCCCGGCAGAGACGGCGCGATCGTGAGCATCCGCGTCACCCTCGGGGCCGCCATGAAGGATCTCGGCCTCGAACGGGCCGAGGAGGAGCCGTCGCTGTCGATCCCGAGGAGCGCGGCCTCGGCGCGCGTCCTGAGCTTCTCGACCACGGAGTCCATTTTCGGGTTCGAGTACACCGGGGGGCGCGACAGGGTCATCCTGATGGACGGGACGCTGCGCGAATCCTACCGATCCTCCTCGTCGCTGCTGCTGAGTCCCTTCAGGACGTGGACCTTGGAGGTGGGCTCTGGGGTGGACCTCTCGTCGGTGAGCGGCATGACCTTGGAGCTGACCTGCGAGGCGACGTATTTGTAGCGGGATATCACGCACAGAGGGGGGAGGGGGGTGGCGTTTCGGCCATGGCCACGGCCACGCTCGGAGAATGCCGGAGAAGAGTCTTGCCTTGGGGGCGCGTAAGTTTGTATACGCAAATCCCACGCGAAGTTGATATAGCGTGCACTAGATAACATGAATACTCCATGGTACCGGGACAAAGACCGCAACGTGAGGACTCTTTGTCAGTAGCTATGATATGTCTTTGAGCATGTAGCGGCCGAGTCCCATCAGGCCAGGCGTAGGGCACGTCGCTGGCATACAGCCTGAAGGACAGGACTCTAACCCCGCGACTTGTGCAGCTTCATGCACCGGGTTTCGGCTTGGGGGACAGAGCTCAGCTGGAGGGATGGGGCCTGACGATACTAAGCCCCCCTACCCCCTGTTCATGTTCATTTGAACCCCAGTTCGCAAGGGGCTCTGCTGGCGTGTACGGGGATCAACTGTTCCAACCACGACACTCCCCTTTCTCGCAAGTTCCAGGTAGACATTCAAGTTAAAGGCTCCAAGCGTCTCAGAAGTTAGAATCCAGCACAGCGATGAGGATCAAGGAGGAGTGTTCTACCACTAGGCGCAGGCGTCCTTCCCCGGTTCAGTTCGAGAGAGGCTCGTGATCCGCTGGTTGACCCAGACCACCAGCCGTAAGGTCTTTCGTGCATTTAGTCCACGGATACCAGCGGGATTGGTTTAAGCTTTCAATTGCTGGGGGGGGGGTCACCATGTAGTAAGATGGTTGTAGTCTGGTAGCTTCGGGGGTCCTGCAGTAATTGTTTCTCTAGACGTATTGCTGATCTTACGTGATTTCTTGTCTATTTATTCTTTGATTTTTATCTGGTCATTTCTTTCTCGTCGCCCGTGTCTTGAAAACGTCAACCTGAAATAGAATTAATACTGATGAAATGTCCTCCGGTAGGTACCGAGTCGAGGCGATTAGGCCATGGGGCGCAGCTCGGCCGGCTGTTTCCTGTGAACAGGCTGTTTCTGGTAAATCAGGGCCCGGCTGTATCCTGGTAGGACATATGGGGCAAGGGCCAATTCTAGCAATGCTAGAAGGGCCGCGATTTTGCTTGTGCTGCCCTTCGCTGCACTGTTGGCGGCAACAGAACCTTGAACTTTACAACCATCAGCACTTCAGCAGCAGCTACACACAGTTCTAGGTAGATTAACACAGGCCTTGGTTTCCAATAAGGCAGAGCAACATGTCCCAGACCACAACAGCCACAATCAACCCTCCAGACTTAGGCCCTCCTCGTCTCGTAGCTCCACCACCATAACAAGGGTATCTTGAGAGGTCAGGTCAAGGCCAGTCTTTAGAATCATTCTGATAAACTTAACATACTTGGAATCGTGGCAAGAACTAAGAGGAAAGAAGGGCTTCCACTTAAGATTGACGGACATCGCCTCCAGGATAACATCCCCTACAGTCAGAAGATCACCTAGCAAGGCCTGTCAGATTTCTATAGCAGGCATTGTTACAACGTCTAATAAGGTGTTAACAAATAATAGGATAGACAAGGGGACCAGATTAGTAGTGGAATTCCAGCCATTCAAGCAAGCTCTAGCTGGGGAGCGGGAGCCTGGTCCAGGGACAGGGTTGAATGGTATCTTTACTTTCGTAAATAAGAAGAGAGAGTTTCTATCAGAGGTCCTAATACCGCCAAAGCGTTATCGCTTACCATCGCGCAAGAATCCAGGCGGCGCGCAGGCCCGGATGGAGTCCGGAGTTGGGCCTTGGTGACGGTCTCCCGACCAGATACCTCCGCGAGGCCTCCCATGCAGGACAGTAACCTGTTTTTTCGACGGTCAGGTTGCACGTCGGCAAAATGACGAATTGAGCCATTTGTCGGGTTTCAAGGCTCCCCGCAGGTGCTAGCGGTGGGGAGTACAGAATAATCACCAATTACCGTATTGGTACGGGCTTAAGGTGCGCCCAAAAGTGCCGCAACCCATTTGTCTGCGTCCCTTCATCACGAGGCGAGCGAGCCGGGCGAATAATTCCGCGTTTCCGGGTCGGTCCACGTGGAGCTGGCCCTGCTGACATTGGTCACACGGCGACACAGCCCGGCTTGCATTGGGCGGTTAGCGATGGTCTCCCGAAGCTGACTATTCTTGGAGTTATCGTGCAGACGGGCGCTGAGTCCCCTTCCCCCCACAATGCCGTACACTCTTACCCCCTTCTCATCCAACTTACGAGTTAGTTTCCCATTGAGCTGGGTGTATGAGCGAACCACGTTCCCTACTAGTACAACAGAGCGACGACCGAAATCGGTGTCCGCGGCGGTCGGAATGCCCACTCTGCATATCACCAACTTCAACGTCGTGCTGAGCCTCATAGGCGGGTGGATAACGCTATACGGCCTGATCTCTCACCTCTGCAAGCAGAATCTTTACCTCTCCGAAGCCCGTAAGTCGCCTTGCCGGCCCTTGGCCCCGGGCAACCCTCAGTACCAGAGCTAAGGTTCTCGCGCCAGTCATATCTCTCCTAGCAGGGGTCGCGTTCTCTCCGCGCGCCGCGAACCTCATCCGGCCCCTAGAATACGCAGGCGACGAGAAGAATGTTGAGACCGTCACGCTGGCCTTTACGCGGCTCGTGCTGGGCGTGCAGCTTGTCGCCGCCAGCGTGGAGCTCCCGAAGAAGTACCTGAAGCGGGAGTGGGTGTCGGTCCTTGTTCTCGTGGGACTCGTCATGAGCCTGATGTGGCTGGCGACGAGCCTGCTGGTGTGGGCGCTCGTTCCGCGACTCCCGTTTCTCCACGCGTTAGCCGTAGGGTCGTGCGTTACGCCGACCGATCCGGTGCTGTCTAATGTGATTCTCAACGGTAGGTTCGCTGACTACAACGTCCCCAAGGACCTTCAGCACCTAATCATCGCCGAGTCGGGAACCAATGACGGTCTTGGGTATCCCTTTCTCTTCTTCGCCCTGTATCTCATCGATTACACTGGCGATATTCCCAATCGAGAGGGTGGCGGGGCCCCGACGGGCATGGGGTTATGGGTGGGAGAAACGTGGGGATACACCATCGTGCTGAGCGTCGTGTACGGGGCAGCAGCGGGCTGGATCTCGAAAACCCTCCTCTACTGGGCCGACAAGCGGCGATACATCGACAAGGAGAGCGCCCTGGTCTTCCCAATCGCTTTGGCGCTGCTCGTTCTCGGGACCTGCGGCATGGCCGGCAGCGACGACATTCTGGCCTGCTTCGTAGCCGGGAACGCCTTCATCTGGGACGACCGGTTCCGCCTGCAGACTCTTGATGACACTCTCCAGCCAGCCGTTAACATGCTCCTTAATATTTCTGTCTTTATGTGGTTCGGTGCGGTCTGTCCGTGGGAGGATTTCTTGCAGAACAGCGTTATCCCGGTCGGCCGCCTATTTCTTCTTGGTGTCCTGGTTCTTCTGCTCCGCCGCATGCCATGGGTCGTAGCAACGCACAAACTCGTCAGGCAAATACCAGACGTAAGGCAGGCGTTGTTCGTGGGGTTCTTCGGTCCAATTGGAGTCTCGGCTATTTTTTACCTTTACATCTTGATCGAGTTCGTCGATTCTTCTCTTTCCGAGGGAGGAGAGACCCGTGAGGATGTCAAGGGCCTCCGCGAAGTGGCCACCGTCGTTGTTTGGTTTCTCGCGGTCTGCAGCATTGTAAGTAGACCTACTGAGAACGGACACCGGGGATTACCTGTCTAACGCTGACCGTCCTCATATAGGTTGTCCATGGGCTAGTCGTCCCTTTAGGAAAGCTTGGCCATCTACTTCCTGGAGCTATATCATCCTGGAGATGGACAACCGTTGAGAAATTGCGCAACAGCGGAGCTCTCACATCGCTACCGCCGCCCTTCTCAGCCATCCAAAATTGGTTAAGTGGAGCCTCGGGCAGCATGGAACGAGACTCAGCACGGGTGCCGCTGTTGTTCGGCTCATCTCAAGACGCTGAAACGAGTGTAGAGGACGGGGAAAGAGAAACAGGACCTTGAGTTGGACCAAGACTGCGAGCACTCGAGGTCGTTCTATATTATATTAAACTTAGGGTATTAACAACATAAGGAGAAGGCTGTGTTTGATAACCTATAATACTTCCTCTACTAGCAGATAGTTCTATACTACTATAACCTAACTAAACTGCCATTCACACCATTGCGCGGGGCGGACGCGCTCCTTGTCCACGCATCATGCCCTGCACCGCGCCATGGATCGGATGGGTGCCGCTGGCCGACAAGCACGTGGTGAGCAGGATGAGCTTAGGTGCCCGGGCGGCTGGCCTGGCGTGCGGGTTCTTGGGGACGAAAACTACACCAATCAGCGTGCACTGTTGGTTCTGGCTCGCTGAACCAACATGAAGTACTGTGAGACATCCCACCTCCGCCTGCTTTACCTCCTTCTCCTTACCCGTCTCAGTCTTTAACCGCTCTCATCCTCACATCCTTCCTGATAAACGCCCCACGAAAATGAAGAGATTCGGACGCTTTGCGAAAGCCGCCACCGGCAAAGCCTCGTCCGAGCCAGCCTACTGCGCCGGGCACGTCCTCACCGAGGCAATCCCCGCCACAGCTCCGCCGTCCGTCCATGTTGGCAGTCCAGACCCAGAACACCTCGAGCAGACGGCCGACCGCCAGCGCCAGTCCACCCTCCTACGCCTCCCCACTGAGGTCCGGCTTCGGATTTACGATGAAGTTTTCAGAGAGGCCGGTCTTGCACAGCACGTATACGTCAAGGATGGGCGTTACACACACACCGCCTGCATCACTGACCACGATGCTCCGGACGAGCGGCAGGCAGAGGTGGCCAAGATCTACCCGGTAGAAAAAAGATTCCTTAGCCACCCGGTCTGGTCGCGCCGTCTGCTATCATCATGGGCGAACCACTGGCGGTGCGAGGAAGCTGCCATGGAGGGTCCGCTGGTTCCTACTCCATTTATAGCTTTACTCCTTGCCTGCAAGCAGATGTAAGGTTTCAAGCACACACCCGCAGCTTACCCCATAAGCCTTGCTCACAATAGGGCTCTCATCCTAGGTACCTAGACTGCCACAAAATGCTCTACGAGCGCCTCACCTTTGTCCTTCACCGTGTAGAAACAGCCCTCGACTTCCTCTCCACCGCTGCTGTCGCCTCTGAGGTCAGATCTCTCCAGCTTTCCCTGCAACTCGACGTGAAGTACCTCTGGTATACCCCCGAGAGAGAGATCCCGCCCGAGCTACCCTGGCATGGCCGACACAGCGCCTGGCTGCAGCTCCGCGACCGCCTACCAGAGCTCGAGAACCTCTGCCAGCTGAGCATCTGGCTGGATGCCGCCGGGCAGATAGAAAGAAAAAGCTTGCTATATAGAGAAGACACATTTGAGTTTGACGCGCGCCTCGCTCCTTTCCTGCAGGTGTCTATTCCTGCTATCCCTCTGGAGCAGCGCGATGGCTCGTGGTGGCAGGAGCGCGACACCTTCCCGCCTCACCCGTACGTTGTCGGGAGGGGCTTTTCAGAATTCTGGCAGGAGCCAAGCGTCGTGCCGGATATTATGTGGTATCCCGAATATCGCAGACCAATATTGTACATGACGGCCGATGAGCACATGAGGCATATGTCAGTATCTTGCATCCCATCCCGCCCTTTCCCGAATCTTCGTGCTCTGAGGGCTGGGGAGAGTACGTCTGACCTGTTTCGGGTATGGAAGGGAAAGAGGAAAGTTGCAGAGGATAGGGGTGTAGTGTTTTAAAGGGCATAGGTAATTAGAGTAAGGTTATAGTATACCTTTTAAAGCTATAATCTCTTTAGATAAAGTATAAGTCTATAAGTAAGTAGTCTATCTTTATTCTAAGCAGCTTTATTAGGGCAGCCTTATATATGCTAGCTATATATAAGTTTAGCAGCTTTGTCTATTATTAGAAGCTACCTATACCTAGGCAGTAATAGTAATATAAGGAGATTATAAAAGGCTTATTAAACTCTTTAAACTATTTTACTTTCTATTTAGCTTTATTTTAGATACTAGGCTTAAGTTAATAAAGTTAAGTTCTTAGAATATACTTCTAGTAGCTATTTAGTAGTTAATATAATAGTATTTAAAGTTTATTATTTTTATAATATATAAATATTATAATAGTCTAAAAATAAAAAGTATATTATTTAATAACTAAAGTCTATCTTCTCCTTCTCTAAGAATACTTCTTCTTTTACTTTTTACTTTACTTCTATATTTATATTTCTAGTACTTATCTATTACTTTTTATTCTTTACTTTATTTCTTTTAAGTATTTACTTTATACTTCTCTTTTTTATTTCTATTTCTTTCTAATAGCTATTATATTCCTAGAGTTTTTCTTTTATACTTTTATTCTATCTTAAATATTATTTTATTTCTAGCTTTTCTTTTATATATTTATTCTATTTTACTTACTATTCTATCCCTAGCTTTTCTTTTATATATCTATCCTAAGTATTATTCTATTTTTAGTTCTTTTTTATATATCTATTCTATTTTAAGTATTATTTTATTTCTAATTCTTCTTTTATATATTTATCTTATTCTAAATACTATTTTATTTCTAGCTCTCTTTTTATATATTTATTTTATTCTAAATACTATTTTATTTCTAGCTCTTCTTTTATATATTTACTTTATTATTTTATATTACTTACTTATATTAAAAGAATTAAAGTTTATACTAGGCTTTATATAGCTTCTAGTTCTAGTTTATTTTTATTATCTTATTTTCTTTATTTAACTTATTAGTTAGTTAGCTTAAAGGTTTAGATATAGTTCTTATTAGGACTTAGACTTAATATATTTCTCTCTTTTTATTAGCTTATTCTAGAAGCTAAAAGTTAGTTAAGCTTTTATATTACTTTATTTCTAAAATATTATTAGCTATCCTAAATTCTCTTTTTACTTTATCCTTTAATTATCTATTTATTAATACTAGAGAGTTACTTCTATATTAATTTATTAGATTTTGCAGAGGGTTTAAAAGAGATAAATAAGGTATATATATAAGAGAGAGAAGTTATATTATTATTCTAATTCTAAGGTTATCTAGAGAGGGGAATCCCCTTCTTATATAGATATTAAAGGGCCTCTATATAGGGGTCCTAAATTAGGGGCTATAGGGGCCCTAAATTAGGAGCTGTATAGACCTAAAAATAGAGGCTGCAGAGGCTATAGGGGCCCTAAATCAGAGGTTGCAGGGGCCCTAAAGACAGGGGCTATATAGGCTTAAAGTCAGAGGCTATATAGGCCTGGAGGCAGCCTAGGCCTAAAGTCAGAGGCTAGGTCTGCAGTTTTAACTAAGATTACTACTAGAATAGGGCTACCTATTCTAATATAATTTTTCTTCTTAAGTAAGCTACTATTTAGTTATAGTTATTCTCTTTTAATAGTCCTTACTTTTAAAGATTTCTAACTAGTATATCAGTTTAAATAAAAAGTTCTAAAATTTAGTATCTATAAAGTTTATAAGAAAGTAATTACTTAGAACTATTTTACTTTTTATCTAAAAAGAATTAAAAAGTTAGTAAGAAACTTATTATATAAGTTTTAGTTTTAATATTAAAATCTTTAAGAGAATATAGCATTATACTAAGTTTCTTATTACTTTTTAAAAGATACTTAATATATATCTACTATTTAAGATTATAAAGCTAGTATTATCTAGTTTATTTAGTAATATTATTATTATATAGGTTTCTAGTAGTATTAGCTTATACTTACTATTACTTTCTAACTATAAGTACTATTAAGGAATAATTAATATACTTTTATTCTTTAGCTTTTAGAACTTTAATTAAGCTTAGTTATAGTTAAATTATTATATTAAGTATAAAGTTATTATAAACTACTTTTATAATATTAGCTTAAAGTTTCTAATAGTATTATATCTACTATTACTTTCTAACTATAAATACTATTAAAAAATAATTAATATACTTTTATTTTTTAGCTTTTAGTATTTTAATTAAACTTAGTTATAGTTAAATTATTATATTAAGTATAGAATTATTATAAACTGCTTTTATAATATTAGCTTAAGGTTTTTATATTTATTACTAACTTATACCTCTTCCTATTCTAGTTCTTATTCTAAGAATATTATAAGTTTTAATACTACTTTATAGCTTATTTAGTTTTTTTTTATATATTTTATTACTATTTTATAGCTTTTTTAATTCCTTTTTTATTTATTATACTAAATTAATTTTTAGTATTAGCTTAATAAGAAGTAATTATATACTACTTATTTACTTACTTAAAGTATATAAATTATTTATAATATTCTTTCTTTCTTCTTTTTTTTTCCTAGCTATAATATTTATAAAGTCTGCTTTTTACTTTTTTACTATAATTCTATTTTAAGTTCTTTATTAACTTTATTACTATTTCCCTTCTTTATTTTTATTTTTAATTATTTTAATTATACTTTATTTCTAAAATATATTATATTTCCTATTTTATTATTTCTTAGTTATTAACTATAATATAAAGTATTTTCTAGCTAAGTACTTTACTTTACTTTAAGTCTTTTTAAACTTAGATAATAGTAAGTAACTACTTTTCCTTTTTTTTTTTTTATTTTATTATTTTTTTAAAAAAATATATTAAAAAGTATACTTCCTTTTTTACTAAGAAGTTTTATTTTTTACTTTATAAGCCTATTACTTTAACTTAAAAGCTTACTATTACTTTTTTAGCTTTTACTATTTATTCTTTAACTAAGTATTATATTATAATACTCTTTCTTATTAGTATATTATTTATTTTTACTTTTAGCTTATTACTATTTATATACTAATATATCTTTTTAAGAAATTTTAAATAATACTTTTTTTAATAGTAAGTTAGAAAGTAACTAGTCCTTTATTATCCTTACTTATCTTATAGCTTTAGGCTTTATATACTTTTATATATATAGTTTATTTAAAACTAATAAATAGTTAAAGAAGTTTTTAGCTATATAAGCTTAATAAGCTTAGAACTTATAACTTTACTTTAATAAAATAAATATTATTTATTCTTTAAGTTACTTTTATTACCTTTACTATTTAGCTTAGTAGAAAAGCTTAAAGAAAAGGCTATACTTTTAATATATTAATATTTTAAGTAATAGGTTTAAATATTTATATTATTCTTCCTTTACTTTATAGAATATATATAAAACTATTCCTAGTCTAATCTTATTTATAGCTATAAAAATATAAGATACTTTTACTAATATTATTAAAGTATTAAATTTAATAAATACCTCTTTAGTTCCTTTAATATTTCTTCTTCCTTTAATAATTAATTATTTAATTTACTTTCTACTTTATATAAATAGCCTATTATAAGGCTATAATAGCTTATATTTCTAAATATAAGAAACTTATTAAAGTATAGGCTTAGATCTAAAAAAGTTAGAATATAAGTTTAAAGCTTTATTAGATTATAGCTAAAAAGAAGAAAGCTATTATACTAGCTATATCTATTAATACTATCTTTTATATTATAAAAAGTATATAGTATATTACTAATACTTTAGCTAATTATTCTCTTAATATAAGTTTATTTCTTACTTTATAATTATTTAGCTACTAATCTAATATTATAAACTCTTTTTACTTCTAGGACTTTCTTATACTATTTTAATACTACTACTACTTTTACTATTTATTATTATTTTTCTAATAATAATATAAAGAATATTAAATAGTAGTATATTAAGTATTATATTTTAGTAGTAGTTTATATATTTATTCTTATAGTTAGTTATTTTTATAGAAATTTATTTAAATAAATATAAGTAGTATTTTAATATATTTAAGTTAATTAAATAGAGTTTATATAATTTAGATTTAGAATATTAATTAAATAATACTATAATACTTTTATTATTTTTACTTTATATTACTTTAGTACTATTTTATATAAATATACTTTATCTTTTTATTTTTAAAACCTTTTAGCTAGCTTTTTTTTATAAAAGGAATACTTATTTTATACTTCTATAATATTAAGCTATTATTAATATCTTTTTTTTAACTTATAAGTCTTCTCTTTTATTATATCTTTTTTATTATACTTTATACTTCTATTTTAGTTTTAAGCTTTTATAATTTAAAATTTCTTTAATTTTATATATTTTATTATTAAGAAATAGAATATTAACTAAAAAGCTTAATTCCTTTTTAAATACTAATTAATAAAGTTCTAATAACTTAATTAAAAAGATATTATAAATTTAAACTTTAAATAAAAGTTATATTTAGTAAGCTAGTTTATAATCTTATATTACTTTTATTACTTAGTAAAAGCTAATAAATTTATTATTTAGTTTTTTATAAAGCTATTATAATTTTAATCTTTTTATAAAGATTATTACTTAGTTTTTAACTTAGAACTTTAAGTCTACTTTTTTCTTATTATACTACTAGGCATATATTTTATTAGTATAATATATTACTTCTTTAATTTTATTTCTATATACTAATATTTCCTTAATTTATTTTATTATAAAAAAGTAGTTATTACTATTAGCTTTCTTCTAAATATCTTTAAAAACTAATAAATTAAAGCTAAATAATACTTTTACTAAAAAAGTCTTTATTATAAAATACTATACTATATTATATAATAACTTAGCTAATAGTAATAATAATATCTAGTTATTTTATTTCTTAGTATAGTATACTTTTAAATAATATTCTAGTAATTAATTCTATTATTTAGTTTACTTATCTATTTAAAGATAATATATAGTACTTAATTATTATTTAGTTTTTAATCTTTTATAAATAGTTATTTAAAATTTACTTATAAAAAGAGATCTTTAGTTAAATATAATCTCTTCTAGTAATCTAAAAAAATAGAAGATATAGTATATTATTATATTAGCTAATCTTATTATAGTTATATTATAAATAATAGAAAAGTAGAGAATATATTTAGTAAAGTAGTTAACTACTACTAAAATAGTATTATATTTCTTTTCTAAAAAGGCTTTTAATTTTAGTAACTTTATTATAAAGTTTATATTTATTTTTTATTATAATTACTTAGAATTAAAAGAGATACTAGCTTTCTATAAGATTTATAGCTTTTTAGTTTAGTATACTAGTATACTATATAGATATTAACTAGTTTCTTAATATTACTTTAGATAGTATTTTAATAATATCTTTCTTAAAGTCTCTAATAAGTCTTTCTTATTCCCTTATATCTAGCTATTTAGAACTTATAAAAGAGCTTTAGTACCTCTGCTTTTAATAGCTTTAGTATATATACTATTTTCTTAAAGTAAAAAAGGCTATCTTTAAATAATATCTCTTATACTCTTTTTCTAAGTAAATAAATATCAGGTCTAGGTCCTAATAAAGACTATATCTAAACCTTTAAGCTAACTAACTAATAGGTTAAATAAAGAAGATAGGATAATAAGGATAAACTAGTAACTAGAAACTATATAAAGCTTAGAAGAGCTAGAAATAAGATAGTATCTAAAATAGAATAAATATATAAAGAAAGAACTAGGAATAAGATAGTATATAAAATAGAATAAATATATAAAAAAAGAGTTAGAAATAAGATAATATCTATAATAGGATAGATATATAAAGAGAGAATTAGAAATAGAAGAATATCTAGAATAGAATAGATATATAAAAAGAGAACTAGAAATAAGATAATACTTAGAATAGATATACTAAAGAAGAGCTAGAAATAGGATAATATATAGAATAGGATAAATATATAAAGAGAGAGCTAGAAATAAAATAGTACTTAGAATAAAATAGAAGTATAAAGAAGGAACTCTAGAAATAGAATAGCTACTAGAAAAGAATAGAAATAGAGAAAAGAAGTATAAAGTAGATATTTAAAAGAAATAAAATAGAGAATATAAAGTAATAAATAGATATAAGGAATATAAATATAAAAGTAAAGTAAAAAGTTAAAGAAAAAGTATTTCTAAAGAAGAAGAAGATAGACTTTAGTTATTAAATAATATACTTTTTATTTTTAAATTATTATAATACTAATATATTATAAGAATAATAAATCTTAAATACTATTATACTAACTATTAAATAGTTACTAGAAGTATATTCTAAAGACTTAACTTTTAATCTAAGCCTAATATCTAAACTAAAGCTAAATAGAAAGTAGAGTAGTCTAAAGAGTTTAATAAGCCTTTTATAATCTCTTTATATTACTATTACTATCTAGATATAGATAGCTCTCTAATAATCTAAAGTCTTAAGATTCTTATTCTTTTAAGCTAGTAATTTATTAAGTAATAAGATAGCTTTATAAATCTAAAGTAATATAAAAAGTAGTTAAAGCAGTTTATATACTAGAACTTCTTCTATTAAAGAACCTTTAAAAAAGAAGAATCTAAAAGTCTAGCTTTCTATTAAAATAGACTTACTAGATAGATAAGCTATACTTAATAATAAAAAAGATTAAAACTAATAAAGAATACTAATCTAGAACCTCTAAAGTAGATAAAAAGGACTTTCTCTCTTCTTAAACTAGAAAGAAATAAAACCTTAGAAAAGAAAAATAATAGCTAACTAGAATAGAAGACTATTTAAGTCTATTTTTATAGAAGATACTAGTATTTAAGCTTATAAAATAAGCATCTATTAGAAGAAGAGATATATCTAAACTAGAACTAAATAAAGATAAGTAACTACTTTCTAAACTATAGACTTATAAGTTAAAGAAAAGACTTATTACTTATAAATAATAGATTAAAGAAAGAGAACTCTCTTCTATAAAATTAAATAAGAAATTCTCTAAGAAAGAATTTCTAAGCTAGAATAAATAGATCTATTAGATAGAAATTAAAAAGGCAGAACTAAATAGACTGCTAGCTAAGAAAGAACTAAAAATAGCTATTAAAGAGAAAAGAAGATAACTTTAATAGATAGTATTCTATTAGAATTTTCCTTACTTTATAAGTCTACTACTAACTATTATTAAAGTCTTAAAAGCTAGTAATACTCTTTTACTATAATCTATTAGCTATAGCTTTAAACTACTTTACTTTAAATATAAAGCAAAAAACTAAATAGAGCTATAAAGGTTTATTTATTCCCTTTAAGCTAGGTTTATATTAATATAAGATACCTATATTACTAATAAGAATAAGATACTATATATATATATAGCCTTTAAAGGAAAAGCTAAAAGGCTATAAACTAGCTTTATTAAATTTAAGAGAAAGGGATTTTAGAAAGGACTAATATAGAAAGAAACTTAAGACTAGTTAAAAAATACTATCTCTTTATCTTAGACTAGAATATATACCTTTTAGTAGAAGCTTAATAATCTTTATTAAAGACTAGATTAGTTTTATAAATCTTTTCTTAATATCTATAAAGTAGTAGAAGCTAAGCAGAATAGTAAGGCTTTAAACTTATATATAATACCTAGTATTCTATCTAAGCTTATTTTAAAACTATATAAAAGGATTGCTAACTAAAGCATCTTAATTATCTACTAGAAACTAAGAGATAAAGTAATAGTAGCTAAGATAATCTATAAAGCTATCTAAAAGAATAAGTAAAAGGCTAGATTTTGCTAAAAGAATAAACTAACTACTAATACTAAATAGACTAAGACTAAGCAAGATAATAGCTATTAGTATAACTAGAAATACTATAACTATAAAGAACTAGGATATATTAAGTACTAGTATATAAGGCTACTAACTATTAACCCTTTTTAGACTAGTATTATTAATAAGTCTAAGCTAGACTTTAAGAAATACTAAAAGCAAAAACTCTGCTTAAACTATAAAAAAAATAGCTACTTTGCTAATAACTACTTAACGGCTTAATACTAGAAATATAAAAAGAAGAGATATTAAACCTTCTACTATTTTAAACTAGCTACTAGAGTAAACTAGACCTTTACTAGAATATATCTAGTATAAAGAGTCTAGGCTTAACTAGAAATTTATAGATTTCTAGAACTATTCTAGGTATAGATTAGTAAAACCTAGAAAAGAGTAACTGCCTTTATTAACTTAGAAGCATATATAAATATTATTTACTTCTAACTTTAAAAAAGAACTATAATACTAGCTTTAAGCCTAGAACTTCTAATAAAGAGAGTATTTAAAGAACTTAAATAAGAATAAAGGATACTTATAATCTTTATAAAGACTAAGGATACTTAAAGAGTAGAAGACTAATAATAATAGTACTTATTAGTATTAAAGAAGATTATATATAATATAATTATTAGCTTTTTATAGATTTATAAAGTAGATCCTATCTTCTACTAGTAAGATTATATATAGTCTTTTTCTTTTATAAAGAAATCTCTAAAGATTATCTATACTAAGAAGGAAATTTAAAAAGTAGTAAAAAAAGCTACTTATATATATACTATTAGAGTACTAGCTTCTAAACTATTATAAAGGGTATAGATAGAAGTACTAAAGTAAGTACTATTAGAGAAATATGCTAAGTTTAAAGATATCTTCTTAGATAAAAAAGCTAACTATCTAGCCTCTAAGGATAGCCTAGATTATACTATTAAATTAGATAAAGAAAAGAAGCTATTATTTAGCTTAATCTATAATCTAGCTAAAAAGAAACTAGTAGTCTTATAAGATTATCTAAGAGATATAATAGCTAAAAAGTAGATTAGACTTAGTAGTAATCCTATAGGCTTTTTAATACTATTTATTCTAAAAAAAAGGCATATTATAATTATATATAGACTACTAAAGACTAAATAAGATTATAAAAAAGAATAGAGTGCTTCTACTTTTAATTAGTTAGATCCTTAATAGATTATAGTAAGCCTATATCTATACTAAGATTAACTTAAAAGATATCTATTACTAGATTAGAATCTAAAAAGAGGATAAATAGAAGATAGTATTTAGATACTAGTATAGATATTTTAAATACTAGGTTATACTATTTAGACTTATTAATACTCTAGCTATCTTTTAGTTTTATATAAATAAGGCCTTTAGTAGACTAATTAATAATTTCTATATTATCTATATTAATAATATTCTAATCTACTTTAAGAATATTAAGGAATATAAAGAATATATATAAAAGATACTAACTAGGCTTTATTAGTATAGGCTATATATAAAAGTTAGTAAGTATTTATTTTACTAAAAGGAAGTAAACTTCCTTAGATTTATTATTAGAAAAGATAGTATTAAAATAAAACTAGAAAGGGTTAAAGCTATTAGAAACTAGCTAATATCTAAAATAGTTAAGAATATATAAGTTTTTATTAGATTTACTAGATTCTATTAAAGGTTTATTTATAAGTACTTTAAAATAACTATACTAATTATAAATCTGCTATAAGATACTAAGAAAGGATAAATAGATTAGAACTTTAATACTAATTAGGTATTTAAAACCCTTTATTAAGCTTTCTAAAAAATATTAATATTAAGATATTACTAGCTTAACCTATTAACTAGAATTAAAACTAATATATTTATATATATTATTAAAATAGTACTTACTTAGTGTTAGGTTTTGCAGAGGGTTTAGAGAAGACAAGTAAGGTGTATATATAAGAGATAGAAGTTGTATTCTTATTCTAATTCTAAAGTTATCTAGAGAGGGGAATCCCCTTCTTATATAGATATTAGAGGGCCTCTATATAGGGGTCATAAATCAGGGGCTGCAGAAGCCCTAAATCAGGGGCTGCATAGGCCTGAGATCAGGGGCTGCATAGGCCTGAAAACAGAGGCTGCAGGGGCCCTGAATCAGGGGCTGCATAGGCCCAAAAACAGGGGCTGCAGGGGCCCTAAATCAGGGGCTGTAGGGGCCCTGAATTATGAGCTGCATAGGCCTGAAGTCAGAGGCTAGGCCAGAGGCTGCAGGGCGCTGAATCAGGGGCTGCATAGGCCTGAAGAGGCCTACAGTCTTAACTAAGATTACTACTAGAATAGGGCTACCTATTCTAATAGCCCCCTGTAATCTATATACAGGGTATAGGGATATAGATTATTAGTATCTTAGTTTAAAAAAAATTGTTATATATAGGAGTTAAATTAATAGCCTTCCTGAATAATATATAAAAAGGTGGTAGGTAATAACTATCCTAAGAAGTATAGATATTACCTACTATAGTAGCATATATAGATATATTAGTTATATAGGTTCTAGTATATTAGTTTGTTCTTTAAATAATTCAAATGTTTGTAGGGCTATAGGTTTAGTTAGAGAATCAGCTACTTGATCCTTAGTAGGTATATAGAAAATCTCTATTTCCTTATTATTAATTTTTTCCCTTATATAGTGATAGGTTATATCTATATGTTTTGTTCTTTTATAAAATTCAGGGTTATTAGCTAGTTTTAGTATGCTTTGATTATCTTTAAATATAATAGGTATATTATTAGGTATCTCTAGTTCTAGAAAACCTCTAGCTGTTTTTATAAGGTTATTTAGATATATAGCTTCTTTAGTACTTTCTTTTAGGGCTATATATTTAGCCTTAGTAGTAGAAAGGGCTACTGTTTTCTGTATAGTACTATTCCAGGATAGAAAGTTATTAGATCCTAATAGGAAGGTATATCTAGTAGTACTTCTTCTATTATCTAGGTTATTTGCATAGTCTGAATTACTATATCCTTTTAGAAATAAATTTATAGGATTAGTTTCTTTTTTATAGGTTATCCCTAGATTAGGGTGTTTATTTAGATAACCCTAAATCTTATCTAATTTATCCTAGTGTTATTTACTAGGATTATTTGTATACTGTGATAGCCTATTAACTGCATATGTTATATCAGGTCTAGTTTTTATAGAGGTATATAGTAGGGACCCTATTTGTTGCTGAAATAGTGTTATTTCTTCTTTTTTAGATTCTAGGTCTAATTTTCTTAGTTTTAGACCTATAGAATAAGGAGTCTTAGAGGGCCTTATATTTTGCTTATTAAACCTCTTCAGAAGGTTATTTATATATTTTGTTTGATATATAGTTATAGCATTATTTGTTCTTTTAATTTTAATACCTAGGAAAGTGTTTATATCCCCTAGTTTCTAAATCTTAAGGGTTTTTGCAGCATTTTACATAATTTCTAGTATAGTGTTTTTAGTAGGGCCTAGAACAACTAGATTATCTATATAGGCTAGTATTATAATTTTTTAAGTTGTGTTTATAAATATACCCTTATTATAAGGGTATTTAGAGAACCCTAACGTTTTAAATGTATTATATAGATATTCATACCATAGTCTAGGAGACTGTTTTAGGCCATATAGGGCCTTATTTAGCTTTAGGAATAGGTTATCCTTATTTATATTAGGATATATATCATTATAACCAGTAGGTAGTTTTATATATATATCCTTATCTATATCTGAATGCACAAACGCATTTTTTATATCATATTGTAATATAGACCAATCTAAACATAATCCTAATATAAGGAATAGTCTAAGGGATTCAGGTCTGCAAGTAGTAGCAAAGGTATCTAGATAGTCTAGACCTATTATCTGATTATAGCCTTGGACTACTAGTCTAGACTTATATCTTATAGGGTTATTATTATTATCAGTTTTTATTTTATAGACCCATCTAGTTCCTA